>BRDA01042351.1:0-11946 GCA_036984385.1 Crenuchus spilurus
ATAAGGTGATGACAGAGCAGGCTCCCTCTTATCTAGACTCGCTCTTAAAGCTTATGTCCCTGCCTGGTCGCTGCGCTCCTCCACTGAACATCGCTTTGCTTTGCCTAACATTCACACAAAGCAATCCAGACTGTTCTCCTCAGTAGCTCCCAGATGGTGGAACAATCTGCCTACCACCACTAGAGCAGAGGTGTCCCTCACTGGGTTTAAGAAACTCCTAAAATCGGAGCTCTTCAAAGAGCACCTGCTCTAGTGATCCCAAATACTCCCCATGAGTACTGATATGCACTCAGCATTCGATATCCAAATGTTAATTCTAGTATACTAGTACTAGTAAATACTAGTACAACTCTAGTATTATTTTTTCACATCTGTACTGTCCCACTATTGTAAGTCGCTTTGGATAAAAGCGTCCGCTAAATGCAATGTAATGTAATGTAATATCAGAGAATTCTAAAGGAAATTATCAGGACATCTGTCCATGAACTGAATCTGATGAGAAAGTGGGTCATGCAGCAAGACAATGACCCTAAACACACAAGTCGTTCTACCAAAGAATGTTTAAAGAACAGTTACCAGAAACGTTTAGTTACAGTTAATGCTGCAAAGGGGGGTCACACCAGATACTGAAAGCAGAGGTTCACATACTTTTGCCTCTCACAAATATGTCACATTGGATCATTTTCCTCAATAAATAAATGAACAAGTATAATATTTTGTTGCATTTGTTTAACTGGGTTCTCTTTATCTACTTTTAGGACTTGTGTGAACATCTGATGATGTTTTAGGTTATATTTATGCAGAAATATTGAAAATTCAAAAGGGTTCACAAACTTTCAAGCACCGCTGTAATTGCATTGCATGGAGTGCAGGCTTGAATGATAATGTAACATGATTTGTGAGTGCTGGTCGTTGTGGTTTCTGTTCTCTTCCAAAAATGCTTCATCTTTGCACTACCTGCACACATGCAAGTGTGCATAAACATGTGAGGATTCTCTCCTTATCACTTCTAAAGTCTCAGTTCATCACATCGTTCCTGTCCTAATATCTACCACACATGCATGCCCTTCCTATCTACATGTATAGAACACTATGTGAACGCGTGCACCAGCTTTCAGTTTTGGTGCTCATCTTTCACACTTATCTCAGCCTTCACAGGAAGGGCTTACATCTACTAAAGGAGTATTTTGTATGTATTCTTGTTGCTAGATGCCTAAGACCACAGGGAAGAGATCATATCATTACGAAACTGTTACATGTGTAGCACGCTCAGGTAGCTATGTTTGGCCTAATGTTTTCCTTAGAAACCAAATGTGGCTAAAAACAAAGTCTTGAGGTCTAGTTCATCATGGTATGAATTATACCTCCTATATCTTTGCAGACTGTTACATTTGCAAGAATGTTGGCTGCATGATGGTGGATATGGGGATTATCCTAGGGATGATCTGATGGAAATATTATGGAGAGGTTTTGTGGCCTAGGCCACAAGGCCATACGTAAAAGGGATTGTTCCAGGTTTAGATATGGGCTTTATTGCTCATCTCTTTGGCCTACTTTCTATTATCAACACCCTTTGTCCAGTTTACTGCCAATTTTTCCCAGCAAAATCACATCCTTTCAACTTCACTCTAACACTGTTCCATCATTTCTAGGACTTCCAGTTTTTCTGACATGCCCAAGGTTCTATCATATATCTCTGAGTGTTTAGCTAAAGGTTAAAGCTTTGTAAGGTTGTTTTTATGCTCCTGTAGACTACAGCCTCATTTATGAGGGATTTACGGTCATCTCCTGGCCTCATGTCTTACACCGGAGCCAGCAGCCAAAGGGCCTGCATCCTTGTGGCCGAATGCCTGGCCATTGCTGATTCTGGTTATCAGCATCCACAGACACCTTTGAAGGAAACTGACCACCCTTTCAGGTCCCCACAAATTTAAACAGGGACTTAAAGAGGACTATAATTCCATCATTTGTGCTCATTTGGAGACCTAGTGCAGTCCATTCTCTAGCTGGAGGTGACTGATGCCCATATTTCACCCCATGTGTTATGTGAGTGGGGTCTAGGTGGAACCAGCAGTAATTTATTTCAACACCCTGCTTGTTGACTTCTTATTTAAAACACCAATGCATACTGCAATATATCATTTGTGTGAAATGTTAATTCAAACAAGACCTAGCTCTGAACGGAGCTGCACACCCAACACCTGGCCAAGTGCAGTACTTCAGACCATCACCCTGGAGGCATTTTCTCAACCATTTGAAGCTATAATACCTGATCCACCTCAGTGTAGAATTCCAATAAATGCTGATGTCACTGTAACAGACTCGGGTGACAGTAGGAGCCATGCTGCTGGTCAGTGGCTAGGGATCTATTGAATTTCCTGTCCTGACTGCGCCCAGTGTATCGCACTGACTGGATGGATTTTTGCCCTCACTGGCCTGCTTCCTTTACAGGGACTCGCTGACTGGAGGTCTTTGGTACTCCTGATATTGAGCTTGCTGTCCAGTAGACAAGCTGGCAGGCCACTATTGAGCCCCAGTGTCGGACAGCAATGGGACAGGAAAGTAGTGAGCGGCGCCACCGTGGTACACAGGCCTCAAAGAGTTCCAATAAAGGTGCTGAAAAATGAGTGTTGGAGACTGAACAGAGGGATACATTGAAGCGATCAACTAAGTTATGTGAAAAATGTATTGATTTCTAAAAGTTTTAGCCATGGGATTCTTCATATTGTCTGCGGAAGTTGAGGTTCATTGGTTATTTTTCAAGGAAGGCCTCGCAAAGCATCTCCTGCACCTTAAAATACTGATGTATGTCATAAAAGTCCTTGAACTGAGAGTTATTACATTTGTTTTGCCATGCTGTGCCACTGAAATTATATAATTTAATTCTTAATTACATAACAAATTTACATTTACATGTGACTTACACTCAGTATCATTAAGATTGAATCTGCATTTTCTGATTTTTCCCTTTTTTAAAATTCTAATCATATGTTATCTGCTACTTATGAACACAAATGTAGGGATTGAACATCTTCCACATAATCTCTGCTTGTTTCAACGAGAACTACTTAATATTAATTTATATCATACTTGTTATTTCTGAGCATAACTGTCACTTCTATAGGATGGCACTGTTTCCCACAGTATTAATTGACCTTTCTATTGCTGAACATTAATTAAAATATTCTACTATGAGAAGTTAATTAGATACTCTAAGGAGGTGTATTTAAGGATGCAAAGGAGTATCGATTGACTGACCACATCATATCACATCAACAGCTTGGTTGGGTGGCTATTGATCTAGTTAAACCTCAGATTAAACTGAAACGTGTGTGGTGCAGCTTGTTACAGATGGCAATTCTACATCATTAGGAGTAAATGAAAAAAAAAAGTCTTCTGTCCTTTGAAAAGTTAATGTTATCCATGGATGCAATATACAGCCTGAAGATAGTCAATAGCATTAGCTTGACACATTTCAATGTAATTCTCAGTGGTGGATGTATAAACACAAGCTTGTGATTTTGACTTTCTTCCAGTACCAAAATTGGACAGACATGTGACTGTGTAGAGAGAACTGATCTGTTAACAAGGCACCATCTTTAACTTAATGCTTCAGTTGCTCCATGCTTGATGGTGAGCAATAATATAAAAGCAGTACACAAGGAAAAGCTTGTTTATGTTTTAGGTGCACTGGATCATTGGTTTTATCTAACAACAGATTGTGGGGATTCAGGCCATACATGCAAGGGCATCAAATGGAGCAGACATAATAATAGAATAATATTCACCCACCTCCATTCCTGGACAGAAGGTTATTTCTTTTCTTTTGACTCATAATAAAATTGACAATCACCTGATGAGTTTAATGCTCAGAAGAAGGGAAAACACTGAACTCCAGTGCTGGTTGAGTGGTGGTACCAAGGAAGGTATGCCAGCAGAGCTTTTAGGACGTCTGAACATAAATTCCTTATTTTAGTGTGAAATCATACTCATCCGTACCATCTCTGTTTCTTTGTTTATAACTTTTTAGCACAAATATTCAGGGAAGCAAAGCTAGCACTGTTCCTCAGTCCTTCACTGGTAATGGTCCTTCAATGGCTACATCTGGCATCAATTTGTTAGAGTTGGGAACCTGCTAAAGCAGACCGAATGAAAACTATAAAGTCTAATGACAGCACCCTGCATGTTGACAAGAGTGTCAAGACTGCACAGCCATGTGTATTGATCTCACCACAGTATTTGACAATGTGAAGCACTTTGTAGCATTTTATTTAGTAGACTGAAGAAGCCATATTGTACAACAGATGTTGAGGGATCTGCACAGCTGCAGCATCTGGTTCAAATAGTCATCAAAATTCATCTGTATTTTCAGTAGCAGTGTCATGTTTAACTTATTTTAAAATCAATTATATCAAACCAAATTGATTAATCTTTGATAATATCTTTGTGGGGCAATAAAGATTGTTACATTTTTCTTTGATCTTTCTACAATAATAAACAGAACATTTATTGTTATCTAGACTTTTTGTATATATTATCACTGTCTGAACAAAACTTTGTCTTCATTTATTTATTCATTTATTATTTTTTGCACCACTAAAAATGCCAGCTGCTCTTTGTGTTGTGCAAAAATGTCATGATCAGTGGACCAATAGAACTGTTTCAAAATGAAAAAAAAATCCTGTAAGGATTTGGAGATACAGGGGAACCTCGGTTTTCATCATTAATCTGATCTAAAGTGCCTGATGATATCTGAAACGAACAATAACTGAAGCAATATGTCCCATCAGAAATAATGTAAATCCAATTAGTCAGTTCCAGACACTCCAAAAATATTAACAAAAAATACATTTTATATAGAATAACTATAGTTTTACAGAAAACAATGAGAAATAAATACAAAAGACTAATGAAATGGATAAATTAACATTTCATATCACTCTAACAGGTTTACGCTCTGTTTTAGAGCATGACGGTGTGGTCCAGCCTTTGTTTTGTACATCATTCTCAGGATTCTCAGCATCTATTTGTTTTCACACTCATTTTCAGGCAGTAGCGATGCATGCCGTCATTTTAGTGTGACATGTTTTAGTTTTATTTGAGCGTTATCAATGAGAAACAATGAGGAACAAAACCAGAGAAACAATGAGAAACAAAGCCAGAATGAACAATGACTGCATAGGTGAGTGACAAACCCCTGTGTGGATGCTTTGTTTTCACAAAATTAGTGGCAAGTCATGTGGGTACACAGACAAAAACCAGGAAAATGAATGATAACTGGGACAAAATTACCCCAAAAAAAGTCAGACAACTGCTTTGTACAATAACAAGGCAAACATTAAATGAGGTTCCATTGTACAAGGTTTGGAAGCATTTTCAAGTATTTTTGGTAATAATTTGGAATTTTTCTGTTTCTATTGTTTTACTTTAAGACTACCGTATATCATTAGTTTGATTTTTGCAAACCAAACATGAGGGCATCCTTCTTGCATGCAAGCAAACCAGAATGTGGCTTTACACTTTCTCTCACCCTGATATTATTGTCACATTGGACCATACTTTCATTTTGAACAGGTCTGAAGGTGTTGGGGCCATGTGTCAAATGCTGGGCAAAGCTATACTGACAGTGTTAGAAAAGTAGGAGTGTAGAGAGAGAGGCTCCATGAAGTGAACTCAAATGCACAAAACCACAAAGAAGCTTTTGCTGGTGCAGATAAGAGGTTGTGAACTCAAACTTCATCTCCTCCCACCCCCATCCCCCTTTCCTGTCAGTCGAAAAGGCCTGGGGTTGTGAGGGAGACGTTGTGTTTTTGTTCGAAATAACCGTATTGCTGTCAATCAGTACTTTTCTGTGTTTCTTTTTTAGCACTTAAGGCTTGTGTGTCTTTTTTTCTTTAAAAAGCGGAATAAGGCTCACTTGACAGGAAAAGGTTGCAGTTGCAAGGTGCAGGCGTGCCTCCTGATGTTACTCTTGTTCTGTCTATACACCTGGCTGAGACAGGAAATGTGCAGAAGGATCAATGCAACCTTAATGAGTGCAAGTTCCTTGACATATACATCATATACATGCTGACTTTATTCACACACACACACACACACACACACACACACACACACACACACACACACACATATATATATATATATATATATATATATATGAAAGTCCCATTTTCAGGTGGTGCATAAAATGACTGATTATTTAACGTCGGCAAATATGAAGGTGCATTTTGAAGTTCCATACAGTAGGCTATCCTTAGCAGGGACTGGCCTGTGGTAACAGAGTGGTGACTGTGGCTACTGGAGTAGCCGCAGTTCCTCACCAACATGCAAAGCAGCCTAACCATAGGCTTATTCATCCACAAGCAGTCAAACAGCATGAACTCACAGACAGAAACACACAAACAGGTGCAAGCCATGAATCAGAAACACATGCATACACGCAAAGTAGTGTAGTCACAGTCATCATCTGGACATCACCAACTGTTCAATTTTTGAGGTAACTTAAAATAACGATGATGATGATTATTATTGTTGTTGTTGTTGTTATTGTTGTTGGTAGTAGTAGTAGTAGTAGTAACACTTTATTACAGGGTAACATACATAAGACTATTTGATGCCTACATAAGTTCATTAGGGCAGCTGACATCTACAGAAACATTTATAAAATCTTATCTCAGTACATGTTATTTGAGGATACACTGGATAATTCTGTCCAAAATAGTAACAGTAATAGTAGTAGTAGTAATAATAGTAACAGAAATAGTAGTAGTAGTAATAATAATAGTAATAACAGCTGTAGTAGTGCTATTAATACTTCATGTAGTAGTAATAATAGAAATAGGAACAGTAATAAAAATACTTGTAGTACATTTAAATTTACAGCATTTGGCAGATGCTCTTATCCAGAGCGACATACAACAGTCCTTTGATTCCATTAAGAGAATCATCTCAGCTAGTACAGACAGGAGTAGTAGCTATAGCTGTAGAAGTAATTATAGTTACAGTAGTATGAGTAAGAGTAATAACAGTCATAGTAGTAGTAGTAACAGAAACAACAGTGATATTAGTATAGTAATAGTAGTAGAAATAGTAAAAGTAATACGTCATAGTAGTAGTAGCAATAGTACTTGTATTAGTAGTAACAGTAGCAACGGTAGCAGTAGTAGTAGTAGTAGTACTAACAGCAGTAGTAGTAGTAGTAGTAACAGTATTATTATTATTATTATTATTAGTAGTAGTAGTAGTAGTAGTAGTAACAGTATTATTATTATTATTATTAGTAGTAGTAGTAGTAGTAGTATATAAGCATATTCTAGCCATGTTTCCCTTCCATACATATCAATCCTCATCTCCACACAGTCCATTGCAAAAGACACAGTATCCAAACTGGGAACTAAACCTCCCTTTACTGTTAAATGATTGACCAGTTTGTTAATGGATTGGGGCACTTCCTTGTGGCACATCCCCAACAACCTTAGTTGTTAGCTAAGTGTGTGTGTGTGTGTGTGTGTGTGTGTGTGTGTGTGTGTGTGTGTGTGTGTGTGTGTGTGCGTGTGTGTGTGTGTTGTGAGATGTCACAAGGAACCTGTCAGTTAAGCCCAAACTGAGAGTTCCTAACGGTATCCTTACAGCTGTGGCTTCCTTCCTTTTCAGTATCAACTCAAAGCAAATGATAGAAATTGTAAATATAACTGTACATAGAACCCAATCTCTATATTCTCCATTTCTAGCATATTGCTAATTATCAGTGGCATTAATGTGTGTGTGTTTTCTTGTATTTAGTGAACAGTGAGGTATTTCAACAAATAAACTCCTGTCCATTCCATTCTATTGAAATAGTGTTCAGAGTCAGTCAATGGATTTGGGAATCCATTAACCTTTAGGAATATGGGTTGAGATGGGCTGAAGAGTATTCATGTAAAAAGATCCAATGTACAGGGGTCTTTCCCAGTATGCATGAAACTGGGATTGTGCAAGTAGCCCTGAGTTTACTGTCTGGCAGTGTGATAATAGTATAACTATTAACTGCAGACCTAAAATAATATGATATAATGTCATTTGCTATGTCACACAAAATATAGTAGAATGCAACACATATACCCTCAATGGGACCTTTATTAGAAACAGCTACCCTGTAGTACACCTTGTTGATATGCAGTTAGACTACAGCCCATCTGTTTTACATCCACAGATTGTGTTAGCCGTTTAGCTCTTTATTGGTGGTCAGTGTCTGACCACAAAACACTCTTGGATAGGTCTTTTTGCATGGAAGACCACTTTCAACCTCATACACAGCACCGGACTACCACACTATTACCTTGTCAATGTCACTTTTATTCTAAAATTGCCCATGCTGGGTAGAAAGAGAGTGACAAATGAAAACCTAGAATTTTTTTATGACTGTACGTACTGTTATTTCCGTAGAAAAAAATGTTTTCTAGTCGTTTGGAAACTGTGATAAATTCCACAAATGCTACCTCTCCAGATACATAATTTTCTATGGAAGAATGTGAGGTAGGAGTATGTCAGTATTATTTAGCTCAGTTTTGGTGTCTGCTACTAATTGTTAACAGTGATAGGCTTTAGTACAGCTGCTAACTCGCCTCCTGTTGTTTAGAACATGTTGCATAAGGCATTCTGGGATGTAGGAATATAGTAGATACACTAGAACAGGAGATATTAGTCTATATAAACCTCAATAAGCACTATTAATCACTAGAATATGAGATATTAGTTCATAACCAACCTCAATTAACACTATTGATCACTAAAATAGGAGATATTAGTCCATGAACAACCTCAATAAACACTATTAATCACTAGAATCAGATATATTAGTCTATAGAAACCTCAGTAAATGTTGTTAATTACTAGAATAGGAGATAATAGTCTATAAACAACCTCAAAAAACAATATTAAACACTAGAATAAGATATATTAGCCTATAAAACCCTCAGTAAATGCTATTAAACACTAGAATATGTGACTCCACCAGGGAAAACCAGGTCAAAGTCATTTTTTTTTCAAAATTTGTTTTTTTCAAAACGACTTTTTTGTGAAGTTTTGTTTTTGATCAAAATATGTACTCTGATAGATATCTGAGACTGTTATCTTTCATTTACAGCAATAATACCGAGTGGCTAATTTTTGTCGCTTATGTGAGTGACACGATATTGACAACATATCTCAATAAGTTGCCCAGTGACTTTGGACTGGTTTTCCCTGGTGGGGTCACATATGAGATATTAGTTCAAAAACAACCTTAATAAAAACTATTCATCACTATAATAGGAGATATTAGTCCATAAACATCCTCAATAAACACTATTAATCACTAGAATAGGAGATATTAGTCCATAAATGTCCTCAATAAACACTATTAATCACTAGGACATGAGATATTAGTCCATAAACAACCGCAATAAACACTATTAATCACTAGAATAGGAGATATTAGTCCATAAACAACCTCAATAAACACTATTAATCACTAGAATAGGAGATATTAGTCCATAAACAACCTCAATAAACCCTATTAATCACTAGAATAGGAGATATTAGTTCATATACAATCTCAAAAAACACTATTAATCACTAGAATCAGAGATATTAGTCCATAAATGTCTTCAATAAACACTATTAATCACTAGAATAGGAGATATTTATCCATAAACGTCCTCAATAAACACTATTAATCACTAGAATATGAGATATTAGTCCATAAACACAATCTCACAATCACACAATCTCAATAAACATACTATGCAGTAAAAACACAATAAAGACTATTAAACACTAGAAAAAGGGGTGTATGCAAACATTTTTTCAACTTAGAAAAGAAAAGGTTTATCTTGTTCACTATAAGCACAAAAAGTGCCACAGTACTAATGTCAGTTCAATATACATAAACACCATATTTCTACGTCAAACTATGCTGTTCACAATATATATTTTTTAATGTTTTGTCATGAAGAATGTTAAAATTAATGGTGGACCTCAACATTTTGAACAGTAGTATATTCTAAAAGCACACATGGCCATTTAGTGGGACTTCATTCCATTGTTTTAAATGTGTTTAATTTAGCCTTCAACGCTACCTGCACCTTTTTTTCCTAGTTTTGTTCTCTGTATTTATGCTATACTGTAATGAAAATGAAGTGTTTATCTATACTTCATACAGCTGTGCTCTCTTGCAGCAGGTCTTTTGTTTACTGACTAGGCTTAAGATTTAACAGGAGTAGTTCAAATAAGAGAGCAGCTGGAAATAGTGAAGAAATTAAATCTCTACTTCTCTAATTCTAGTACTTCACTACTCTAATATCCATGTGTCATCACTCAATGTAGACAACTGCCTTTTAAAAAACAGCTAGCCAGGACTGCTGAATTCAAGATACAGTAAGCCAGAGTCTGATTGGTTGTTGCCTTTTCTGCTTATCATGAACACCATGGATCTGTACGTTCACAGAAATGTTATACTATTGGAAGTGGACGCAGGTAGTTGGCCAGGTCATGTGTAGTTCTGAGGTCAAATTAGTAACTACAGTGAGGAAAATAAGTATTTGAACACCCTGCAAATTCGCAAGTTCTCCCACTTAGAAATCATGGGCGGGTCTGAAATGTTCATCTTAGGTGCATGTCCACTGTGAGAGACATAATCTAAAAGAAAAAGTCCAGAAATCACAATGTATGATTTTTTAATAATTTATTTGTGTGTTACTGCTGCAAATAAGTATTTGAACACCTGTCAATCAGCAAACATAATAACTGGCCCTCAAAGACCTGTTAGTCCACCTCTAAAAAGTTCACCTCCACTCCACTTATTATTCTAAATTAGAAGCACCTATTTGAGGTCGATAGCTTTATAAAGACACCTGCCCACCCCACACAATCAGTAACACTCCCAACTACTAACATGGCTAAGACCAAAGAGCTGTCCAAAGACAACAGAGACAAGATTGTAAACCTCCACAAGGCTGGAAAGGGCTACGGGGTGAAAAAAGAAAAAAACTGTAAAGGCTACTGTACCAAATATTAACACTGATTTTCACAGGTCTTCAAATACTTATTTGCAGCAGTAACACACAAATAAATTATTAAAAAATCATACATTGTGATTTCTGAATTTGTTCTTTTAGATTATGTCTCTCACAGTGGACATGCACCTAAGATGAACATTTCAGACCCCTCCATGATTTCTAAGTGGGAGAACTTGCAAATTCGCAGGGTGTTCAAATACTTATTTCCCTCACTGTAAGTCTATTTATTAAACGCAATAACTTTATGTGATTTGAAGCATGCACGTGATGACCTGAATATGCAGTTTGCATAATGCTAACTGGCTAGGTAAAAATCATACATTATATTATTATCCTTAAGTTAAAAAACCAAACAAACGTGAGGCACCAGGAAGGCCTTGGCTGATCTCGATATTGGGAAAATGATGTAAATCCGATTTTTTGCAAAATTATCACTTCAATACACAATAAAGCAATAAGGAGACTAATAAGTAAAGGGCTGTAAAGAGTGTGTGTGCTGTACTAACAACAAACACAGCATCTGGATTCATGTGTGGGAGTTTATTCAGCTCTGCTGTTCTAACCTGCGGTTGTCCATCCAGTCTCCCAGCTCCAGCTCCAGCGTGCCCCCAGAGTGTCTGCTGTGGAGGACCGGCATCATGCCCCCAAGTGTGTGCAGATGCCCACACAGGTATGCCACGGCCGTGCTGCAGAGATCAACAGAGATGGCAGGAATTCAGTTCCAGGTCAACAAACTGTACAATTAACACATCAAATGAAATGTTTATTACATTCTACAGTAATACAGCAAACGTTAGGAATGTGCGACACTTCTGACAGACTATTTTTGACAGATTGATGATGTTTCACCATCACAAAAATGGATAGAAGAAGCTCATGTGGTAGACAAAAGCAAACTGTATGACTT
>BRDA01042352.1:8956-35006 GCA_036984385.1 Crenuchus spilurus
CAACTAACTCCGAAAAATCAGATACGAATTCACATTATACCAGTATAAGTATAACGTTATCAGTAATTATCACTCAATAAGTAATTATTGAATTTTTAATATCACGTACATCTGTCCCCGTCTAAACCTTCAAGACCCCGGGGTTCGTTACAGTACAGACCCCCGGGACTAGTTTGACTAATAAAAAATATCAATACCACGCTTTGTCCAAATTTGTATATTTAATTTAATAATAACTAATAATTATTTATACTTAATAATATGAATTTAAAATTTATAATGAATTTGTAATAATTTACATGATTTTAACAGTTTATTAATATTTAATAATTAATATTTTATTAATGATTATTATTATTATTATTATTAATAATAATAATAATGATTATTATAGTTATTATTAGTATATTATTAATAGTAACTAGTATTTCCAATAATATGTAATGAATAATAATGTTTAAGTAATATTTAAAATTTAAGTATAATAATTCATATTTATTAATAATCAATAATAATTTAATTTATATGTTTAAACCTGTTTCGCACCATAACTATAAAAAATAATCAGTTTGATCAGGGCCCCCAGACATGACATTGCTTGGGGCCCCAGAACTTCCAAATCTGCCCCTGTCTACATGCACTATAATTTTTAAGTTATTAATGAATAACTCACTATTAATGACTATTGCAATATGAATATGACCATATTACACTTAAGCATAGACTAAAAAGCCTCAATCAACTGTGGTGACTGTTTTTTATGAATTATATCACAACATTAACAGGGGGCTCAAATCACACCTTCCAGTATACTCACCTGTAGCCAGCACGAGGGCAGGTTTAATCACATCAATAGTGTTAGTGCAGAACCTTTCAAAGTCTGGCCCGCGCTTTGGGTCACGGAAGCGACTGATATGAATATCTGACACCTGCACAGAACAGTGGAACACACAGCAGGCCACTCAGAACCAGTCACCATAGACCATAGTTTATATCCCCTCTAAGGTAAAAGCAATCTCAAATACCCAGCGAGTTCACAGTTCACTCGTACAGTCACAAATACACTGTCTGGTCAAGGTACAGTTAATAGATATCAGGCCAGTCCCAACACTATTGACCCCTCACTCACCTGTATAAACCAAAATATGTTCTCCAGTTCTCCGGCGGGGAACGGGGGCTCGCTTTTCTTCTCGCTGTGCCCTCCTTCAGGCCGCTGTAAACTCCGTTTGGGGTGCCAAGTAGTGTCATAGCTGTCCATCAGCCAGGAAGTAAAGCACGCCAGCGCCAAGCCTGCCACCACCAGCAGCGTGAACAGCCTCAGCATCCTGACAGGAGCTCCGCTTCTCACCAACGACACAAACAAGGTCAGTTGTGTGCAGAGAAAATCACTGAAATATAAGCTTCATGACTCCGCCGTCCGTGTCGAAGCAGCGTCATGTGAAATCCTGGCCGCCTAAATCTGTGTACAGGAGAGTAAAGGAGAGTAAATGGAAATACAGGGGAAGGCTTTTATAGGTCGAGCCGGCTCGCTGTCATCACTGCCTGCAGTACAAGCACTTCCGCCTCTCTGTATATTTACAGCGAGGCCAAAGATCCTCCACCGGCGAGAGGCTTCACTTTCAGCCACACTACTGTTAAACCACAACTTCTGTATATAAAAATGATATGATCAAGTGTAAGGTTATTGATCGTGATAAAAATGATAGCTTAGTAGAAATGATATATTATACATATTATATACATATTTCAGTTATCTGTAGTGGTAACTCAAGTTCAGCTCGGCTAATATTTATTAATATGAATTTTAGCTTATTACCATATTTATTTAGTATATAGACTAATATTATTGCATTAGAAATTGTTATATAGTTTGAACTGGTCATGATTAATACTGACCGGACATCCTCCCCTTCATACCGACACATTTGGTTTGCGCATGCGCAGTAGCTGCTTGTTCCGTGCTGAGTGACGAGTCGGTCGTAACTGGTGTTTTGTGTACAACGACTTTATTTTCTTATTTGCTGTAGAACATACGTACGTTTGAATTTGATTTCCAATAGAATATTTCCATCGACTTCGTTTAGAAACGCTGCTAACTTTACTGGAGCTAATTAAGAATATATTTCTTTTGTGCTGAGTAAGTGGCCTTACTGTGACTAACAGCTAAGCTAGCTGGCTAACAAACTTTGACAACAGCTGCATCGAGCTGGTTTAATTAACACACTGGTAGAAGCGAAGCGTTATGAACTATGGTGAATAACTGATTCATATTGAAGCATATAAAGCTGTATTTGTGCTTGGACACGGTGACTGTAGAAGTGTCCTCTGTGAACATCCATGGCTAAGAAGACTTATGATCTGTTGTTCAAACTCCTGCTTATTGGAGATTCGGGAGTTGGGAAAACATGTGTCTTGTTTCGCTTTTCTGACGATGCCTTTAACACCACGTTTATTTCCACGATTGGTAAGTAAAGTGTAACTGTGTGTGTGTCTAAATACCGACAGAGATGCACTGTATGAATCCAGACATCAATCTTACGAGTGAATTTGGCTGCTTTAAGGCGCGCCCATCGCTTACAGACGTTCAGTGCGCATGTACACAGTGTGATCTCCAGAGAAAAGCAATGCCAGCTGAATAGGACGATCTGGAGTAGCCATACATGAGCCTAATGTTTCCCTGCTCATTACCTAACATTAGACTAGAGGGATATTAACCATTCTTGGGCTTTGGAGCAATGGACTCGTGTTGTGTGATGAATTTCCACCCAGTACGTTTGGGAAGAGTTGGAATTGCGTTTGAGATCCAGGATTAATCATCACAGTACTCAGTCTCACTATTGCAATCATGTCAGCAATGTGAAAGGCATTCCCAGAAAAGTAGATGCTTTTATCTGCCACAGAGCAGTGACGGGCGCTGTTAATATCCTTTATTGAAAAGCAGATTTGTCTACAAATTGGACGTACAGTGTATCTGACCACAGGAATGTTCATGTGTGCTTGTTATTTCCACTCCACCCCCCAGGACTGTGTGCTTTGCTGTAATATCCTCCATATCCCATAAGGAAATGTGTTCACTGTGTTGAAACTGCATTTGTGTCTACATTAAATGTTAGAAAAAGTGTGGTCTTTGTGTTAAACATTCATGCAATTAATTTTCAGGTATAGACTTCAAAATCAAGACAGTTGAGCTGCAAGGCAAGAGGATCAAACTTCAGATATGGCAAGTAATACTGAAAACACCTCGGATGTATGTCTCCTTATGTGCTAACAAAAACAATCTGAAGAATGGATGTCTTTCAGTTTGAAAATGGATGTGTTAGTGAGGCATTTTAAGAGATATTAATTTTCTCCTAATGTGTGTTCAGGGATACTGCTGGACAGGAGCGTTTTCACACAATCACAACTTCTTACTACAGAGGAGCAATGGGAATCATGTTGGTTTATGATATTACCAACGCCAAAAGCTTTGAGAACATCAGTAAATGGCTACGTAACATTGAGGAGGTGAGTCATTATCTGCATTGGACCAACTGTGTTACTTCTTGCAATCCAATCTTAAGAGGATTGTAGTTCAACATGAAAGTCGTTAGTTAAGATGGGTTGGGATGAAGTTTTTGCCACATGATGGGACGTGTTAATTTTAAGCAATACCTGAAGTTTAATCTGTTTATGGTTTTTAGAAAATACAATGAAATACAGTATTCACACTTGGTTTATATTTAAAAAAGTGAAATAATGCTACAGGTAAAATACCTCAAATGAGATTAGTTGTAAAGAAATGGTTCATTTCATAACATGATTTCTGTTATTTCTTTAGCACGCCAATGAGGATGTGGAAAGAATGCTGCTTGGTAACAAGTGTGATATGGAGGAAATGCGTGTGGTCCCTAAAGCAAGAGGAGAACAGGTAAATTCCAATGGTTTGTCAAATGTTTGTAAGTTCACTACAGAGCCCAAGTTTATTCTTTTTATGTGTTTTATTAAAGCTTAATACTATATTAAAGTTAATGGTAAAATGGTAAATCTGTAAACCTTTTAGCCTGATAATGTCCACTCACCTCTGTACATAATAGTAAAACATGTAAGTACTACAATAAAACATTGCCTTAAACTTCAGGCAGTTGTTTTTGTGACATTTTCATGTAATTTCTATTAGGTAGCTGTTGAGGACATTAAAAACTTTGGTTTGGTTCATATCACTGATGGGGTATTTTTTTCCAGAATTGTTTTAAGTTTTAAAGATTTAATAGTGCATCATATTAACATACATACATTTTAATTATGTAGGACATTTGAAAAATAAGTGGCATTTGGTAAGGTTTGGGTTAATGCCTTAAATGGGTAGTGCCCTAAATAGTAGTTCCAGACAAATGCAACTACCGTACATTCCAATTCCAGGTTTATATATATATATATATATTACACACACAGTAAATACAGTGCCCTCCATAATTATTGGCACCCCTGGTTAAGAAGTGTTATTTGGCTTCTAATAAATACAAATAATTATAATAATAATATAGAACAACAATGCAAAAAAAGAGATAAATCTAAGCTTTAAGAGCCTTTATTTGGTGGGAAAAAAATCACACATTAAGAAATATATTTTTTTATGAAATCATGTGAGCCACAATTATTGGCACTCCTGGTTTTAGTACTTTGTACAACCTCCTTTTGCCAACAAGACAGCACTTAATCTTCTCCTGTAACTCTTCACAAGATGGGAGAATACAGAAAGAGGCATCTTCGATCATTCCTCTTTGCACAACCTCTCTAAACCATTTGGCAAACTCCACCCGTTTACGTTTATGAGTATAACTCAGAAAAGGCTTTGTCCATGCATGTCTCCCAAACAGCTTGTTGGCATGTAGATAGCGTCTGATGGTTGTTTGGGAGACCTCATATCCCCAAGATGCTACCATTTGATTAAATTCTCTTACAGTGAGCTTTGGAGAACTTTTTACTTCTCTTCCCATCCTTCTCACTGTGTGTGGTGGTAAGATACACTTGCGTCCCCTTCCAGGCTTGTTTGTCACAGGTCCAGATGTTTTGAACGTTTTGATGATTGCTCTGATTGTAGATAAGGGCATCTGCAGGTGAGTGGCTATTTTCTTGTAGCCATTGCTTGATTGATTTATGAAGGTCGACACACATCTGCCTTACTTGAATAGTTTGTTCTCTTGTTTTTTGCACGTTTAAGAGTGAGTAAAAGAAATAGGCCTCTGTGTAACACCATATTTATACCCCAGGGTAACAGGAAATTATTAATTACTAATTAAAGGTTCCTAGATACTTTGATCCACTTTATAAACTACAGCAGAAATGACAAAAATGGTTCAAATACATTTATTTCCAAGAAATTGTTAAAGGTGCCAATAATTGTGGAACAGGTCATTTTATGGGAAATAATTATTTCTTAGTCAGGATTTTTTCTTTATTTTTTTTTTCACTTGAGTTGAAGGTTGCTTTTTACTAAACTTTTTCAGAGTGAGATTATTCTTCTGCAAAAAAAAAATATTTATTTTAAGGCTTTTAACACATTTTAACTAAGGGTGCCAATAATTAGGTGCTGTGTGTGTGTGTGTGTGTGTATGTATTTTTTACAGGAAAATAATTCTTAGCCTGTAAAGTTACAGCATTTATGAGGTTAACATTCTACTCTTGTTCTTAGATTGCTGCTGAACATCATATTCGGTTCTTTGAAACAAGTGCAAAAGCAAACATCAACATTGAAAAAGCTTTTCTAATGCTTGCCGAGGACATTTTCCGTAAGGTGAGTCGTTGAATAGACAACTCTAGTACCAGAGCTATATTGACTGTATAACTGCTCTATTAGCGCTCTGTAGAAAGAATTGTGTTCAGATGATTTCTCATTCTGGATAGGAGCCTTTTAACCATACATACAACCGTTAAACCTTTACAAATGTTTGAGCTGTCATGGTTCTACAAATAACTATTGCTTTACTACAGAACCCTTAAGAGAGAAACTTTTTAAGTGAAAAGGCCTTTCATACAAAATTGTAATAATTGTTTCTAATGAAAAACCCATACAGCGTGCATTTTCCCTTTCATGTGGGTAACCAGTTGGTTTAGTTTCTTTTTGATTTTGTAAAAAAGTGCTTTAAAAACAAGCCTCAATTCACAAAAGTCACACTGTTGTAAAACATTAGCATTAAATACAGTGTATTTACACACAGTGTAAACAGATAAACAACAAAAACATGCACATATGGTTTTCATTAGAGTGACACAGTTGTTTCACCATCGTGTCATATTTAACTCTTTAATTCTTCTTTTAGACACCAGGAAAGGAGGCCACCAATGAAAATGTGGACATGACCAACAGAAGTGGCTCTTCAGGGGGAGTCAGGTGTTGCAGTTGAACACCTGCTTCACTGCATATCTTTCGATGTCTTTCCCTCACATGATTTACAGCACACCTGGTTGATTTCCTACAACTTAAATGTAATTGGTAAATGTTAACCTAAATGCCCTTCATGCTGGATAAGACTTTTACCTCTCACTGTACTTGACAAGCTTTTCTATATATGTAAACAAACAAACCTACATTTTCAGATTTTGTTATTTGAATGAACACAAAGGGCATTTGGTGCAGTTAGTGATAATGTGAGAACAGCACTTTGTAAGGGAGTAACTAAAAATTATCACTGATGTGAACTAAGTATGAAAGGAACACACAACACTTAGTATTGATGTTATGGTGAACACTAATTGTGCCTTAAATGCCTCTTAGAGATTCCTCACTTTGTGGAAGGCGTCTTGGAAAGTGTTTGTTTGCTCCACTGTAAATGAATTTTTGGAAACCAGTTCCCAACGAAATTCAGCAATTACAGAATTGTGCCTTACCACCACCTGAAGTTCTCTGTTGTCCCATGTTAGATCGTTTTTTTTTTTACATATAGTGCATATACGGCATCTGAGGAGACACTGATTGACCTTGTTTTTGAATTTTTTGTCATATTTTAATCAATCAGCTTCATCTACTTAAGCCTTACCCAGTGAGTCAAACCTGACGTCCACAGAGATATTAAACATAATCTCCTGTTTGTTCTACCAGTAATGATCAACCTGACTTGTTTCCTTTCTGGGTGGATTAAAAGTGATTGTGCTTTGAACCTCCCTCACGTAGAGAAACCCAGTAACGAATGTTAAGTGAACAACTAACTGCTGCTTTTGGCCACTGACCGTGTATTATATCTCCCAGAGATCATGCACTTTAGGAACTTCTCCGAAGTCCCAGTTGCAAGGTCCTTGACAGAAATATGAGAGGCTTTAGGATCGTGAAAAGATCCGCCATCTGCCACTACCGCACTCGGTTCAATCAAAATGTAAACATTGCATTTTTAGCTACTCCAAATGTTTATTTTTCAAAGAGGTGTTTAAAGTTGGTTTCGGCATTCGTCTTTCCATCACCCCTTTTAACATATTTAATGACATTCTTGGCTTTGGGTGACATTGCGGTTGATGGTGATAGGTTAAAGTTACACTGATATGGCAAACCTGCCTTCATGATATACTAACCCATGAGGTATTTGAGCGTGGGACATCCTTTGCTTATAAGTGATTATTTTATGACCTTTTAAAGTGGTTTGGGTGCATTTGATACATTTTACTCTTATTATTCTTACTTACTACTCTTTCCTAAGTGTTGAGTGGATTAAATTGAGCCACATTGTTGATGTCGGCTTTCAATTTGAACCTAAAATAACAGCTTTATTGTAACTTCTTACTGATGCATTTTTTGCACTTTTTTTACTGATGGTGTAAGTATCCTGGTTCACGATGGGGTCATATCTAGGCTGCTTTGCCAGGGTGGACACTGCCAATTCAAAATCAAACAAGATTTAACACTTGACTAGTGGGTAATGTTTTTGTTTTCAGTTTTAAAGGGATGAATAATAGCTGGCAAGTGTCCACTTCAGCTTAGCATGAGGACAACCCCCAGTTTACGTTTTAGTAACTCTAAATAGAAGTATACTGATAAATGGGATGTTTCTTGATGAACTAGACTGGTGATGTAATAGCTTAATTAGTAATAAGTTTCTGCTTTAGAGTTAAATGAGTGATGGGTTTTGTAGTGCAATAAATTCACTTTTCACAAACATCTGGAATGTTGTTATTCTGAGAAAAGAATTCTGGTTTGATGTATGTATAAGAATTGATTTTATTGAACACAACTTAACTGAAGGCCTCTTTTTTGACATTGTAGAATCCAAAGTGCCAAAGATGAATGATTTGTTGTTGGGCATTAGAATGTGTAGAAACTGCATTAGTAGTATATACACCATGTTATGCTGTTTTAATACTTAAACTTTGGTGTAATATTTTACAGCAACAACCTCTTGTCTGCAGACGAAAGCTACTTTAGTCAAGTATTCAAATGAGCTTTATAGAGAAATGTAGCATGACCATTTATGGTTTGTAACAAATGCAATTATGCTATTTGATACAGTTTATAAAGCAATTAACACTCGGTTCTACCAATAATGTACTAAATACAGTAACACTGACACCATGAACACATCCAGATCGTCTTGCACCTGCAATACTTTTCCTTAATTTGGTTGAAGGTGTGATACACACTTATGCACATCAGCATTTTAACATTTATATTTCAATGATGCATGTACTTCAGAGACGATAGACAGCTTCAAACATTTCAGGATTTATTTTCTCATGGACTGTCTTCAGAGATGAATGAATGTTCTACTCTTGAATTAAATCAAGCAAAAGAGACATTACAAGACATTTTAGTTATGATCTGACAGACTGTACAGGAATGGCCTCAGATTCAATGTTAACATTCACAACCATTAGAAATACAAACCTATCAAACGAGTTAAATTTACAAAAACAACCCAAATAATTCAGTAAAAATCTACTTTAATATTATTCATGCACATATTTATTCACCATTTTCTTTTCGCTAACCAAAAAAAGGCCTTTCACATGATCTCACATTCTTTAAGTGCACACAGTCTGTCATTTTGCCTTTACAACGTGAACAAGAGAATTTGTTCTAAAGTGTGAATGGCACACAAGGTCACTTGTGAAATTTTTTGCCTGGATCCTTGGCGTGATCAAGCAAAAGCTGGCATGGTGTGAAGTGGTTTCCATACACCTCCTCAAACCTCCTCATCTTCTCCACTAATTTGTCTGCACCGAAGGAGTCCAAGAAGCGGAAAGGACCTGTCGACATGAAGTATTATAGAAAAGTAAATTCTTAGAAAATCAAATACATGAATACTCCAAAATTTAAAATTTAACATTAAACACACTGAATAAAGCAATTTTATATCCCCAATATCAAATCTTATGCTCTTAAAATTATGTTTTCTGGTAATTAATGTGGACAAATTAACATACAAATGTGAAATAAGCACCGAGTGTTTAAATATACTATATGCTAATATACTATATACTAATACTATATTAAATTATATTATATGCCCAGTTTTTTTATTTAGCAATTATATGACAAATGCAAAATGCGAATTGTTTCAGTAACATCGGATGTTACAAATGACTAGAAAATGTATTTTTTCTAGTAATTTGTTACATTTTTCAAAAATGTATGTCCCAAAATTCTTTTTTCCAGGCTGCACAGCACTGAAAGAACTTTATGTAGGTCATGTTGCAACTCATTTGTGCCACAAGAGGTTGCTCTTCACTAGGATGAAAACAATGCTCAGTTCTATTTGGTTCACTGAAAGCACTGAGGTTCTTATAAGCACAAATGGAACCAGTTCAAGAACCGGAGTGGTTCTTGGTGGAAAAGTGCTATTTGAGACTCAAAGCATCAGTACAGGATTACAAGCAAAAACCAATGTTTCAGTGTTTTAACAACAATTTCAACATTTTAACACTTATTCCAAACATATATGGTATGATTTATCTGAAACGAAATCTTTCTATGGGCAGCTCAACACCGGCAGAAACTTCAAGTAGAGGGTTTCAGCTTTCATGCGACTCTCTTTTCTATGTATGTCAGCAAATAAGAACATTATGATTCTCTAAATGTAAGTAGTAGTAGATGCTGGACTGGGAGGTCCAAGTAATATAAGAGCCATCAGAGGCTGCACTTGTCAGGCTGCAAAAATCTTATAGACCATGAAGTAGTTGCTTTTGATTTGTGAGACCAGAAACTGACTGGTCAAATCTTTGTTTTCCTATAAAAACTATTTTATAATGATCTAAAATTAAACAAATGCAAGCATACCTACATCCTGCACTACTGAATGACCTCTCAATTATCAATACAGGGAAAAAATCTTAATTGTCCTTTACCTACATGCTTTTAAAAGCCCCTTCTTATATTTTTCATAATGATCTCTCACTCAGGAAGTACATAAATTGTCCTTGTTTTGGTGATTCTCACCTCCGAGGCATGGAGGAAAACCCAAACCAAACACAGCTCCGATGTCACCCTCCACTGGGTTCGCGAGGATTCCTTCTTGTAGGCACAACACAGCTTCATTCACAAAGCGAGACACCAGTCTGTACTGCACGTCTGAATCAGATGACCTGCGTGATAGGTCAGGTTTTAAAAATCAGCAGAAAACCACTTTTTTTAGCTTTTAAAAACTGAGCTCACGGACTTTCAGATCATTATTCCTGTTACGCTGCACAACAATTAATTGATGTATTAATTATGATAATGATAATATCTGGGAATGTTGCTGTGAAAGTACTCGCAGTGTAGCCAGGTTAGTTATTATTATTATTATTATTATTATTATTATAATAATACAACAAAAATACTAATAGTAATAAAATTATAATACAAATAAATAAATAAAATAATAATAATAAGTAATAATTAAATAATTAAAATAATAAAAACATTTTGATTTATATAGTGCCTTTCTCAAACCCAAGGACACTTTAAAGAGGGGGAAAATTAAAATCACTGAGCAGAAGAATGAAAGTGAAGAGAGAACAGATGAATAAGAATTGAAGAAAAGGAGAATAGTGTTGGGCAGTCTCTGAGGGATTGTGGTAAGGCGTTCCATAGTTTGGGGGCCATGACACTGAAGGATCTGCCACAGTGACCAGAACCACCAAACTTGGAGACGATCAAAAGACCTAAAAATTCAAGGACTCAAGTGTTTGGGAAGGGCAGTAAAAACACAGAAGCTTGAATAAGTAGGCTGGTACTATACCATTTGTATGTTAGTAGCAGTTTAAACTGAATGTAAAGTGGAACAGAGAGCCACTGTAACAAACAGAATCAGGCTGATGTGATTAATCTGGCCGTAGAGTTTTGGACACAAAACATTAACGTTATTCATTAAACCTACAGTAGTCTGGTTGTTCTTCAAAACATACAAATACTTAACTCATATCTTTAAAACATACTGGCTTCAACTGCTAAACGGCATGTTCAACAGCAAAACAAAGACGGTTGTATTGCATCACGGAAGAAACATTCACCGCATTCCTTTCAAATGAGACATGGAAAGGAATGATGAAAATGTAAGCAGCAGACAATGAATGAATACTCGGATTGTGAACATGCAGCAGGTACCAATTTCAGTGTCTGCTGCTCAATATGTATATCGTGTACATTATATAGAAGTAGATAATCCTGTTTTAAATGTATGCTTTCTTCCGATAATCGACAGACTTGGATTTTTTGGCGAACCTACAACACATTAGCCAAACATGCTGCCCTATTTCCAAGGTGCAGACATAAGCCTTACAGTGTGAACATAATACATGATGAAGAGGAAACTTACACTGCAGGGTTTGGCGTAATTTTGTAAGACTCTAGAATCTCTTCAAGCTCTGGATTGACATCTTTACGCTTCAGTCCAGGTTGGTAGATGTAACATCCCTTACCAGACTTGCGACCTGCCAAAATAAAGATCAAAATTAGTGTGGGCACAACGTGCACACACTGATCAATCATCTAAACAGAGCATCAGTTTTTTCTATTACCTTTAAATCCTTTATCCACCATCGTCTTCAAAAGTTCAGGATTTCCTCCACCAAATCTAGAGCCAAAAGCTTTTCCAAGGTCTTCAGCCACATGAGCGGCCACATCAATGCCCACTTCATCAGCCAGTGTGGCAGCACCAACTGGAAACCCAAATCCTGTAGTTAGTGAATCCAGCTTTTTGGGGTCCACTCCTTCCTGTGTTCAGAGGTACAACACAATGTTTTAAGAGCCCTGCTTCATGATCACTGTTGTAGAACAGTGTCATTAGTGAATGTGTGTGTTCGAATGACACTGAACATACCTGCAGTGTTCTAACAGCTTCAGCCAACATGGGTGCTAAGCATCTGGTTGTGTAGAACCCAGGTCCATCCTGCAAATTAATTATTGTGGTTAACAATTAAAAAAATAATAAAGTTTGGGTAAACAACAAGCAACAGGCCCTGAAAGTACAGTGTTTGGTAGACTGCTCTGATTTTTTAAAAGTTCAAGCTCACAATTTAGAAACCAGCACAGTACCCACCCCAACAACAATGATGACTTTGCCTTGTTTCAGGCCAAGTGCAACTGCAGAGGCTGTTGTGTCCTTAGATGTTTTATCAGTAGTAATGATTTCCAGAAGCTGCATTTTGTCCACTGGTGAAAAGTAGTGCATACCAATTACCTACGAAACAACAGAGGTTACGTTTGGCAGATCTCATCAAAAACACTAACAAAGGCCTAGAATTAGAGCTGGGCAATATGGCCAAACATTTTATCACAATACATTTTTCTATACTGATCAATCTCGATAATTATCACGATATTAAAATTTAACACCGTCATAGTTTTAAACAACATCTTTCTTAAAACATCAGACTAAATCCATTAAATGTTACTATTTAAAATATGAACATGTTTATTGCCAGAACATAATATACAGGAACACAGAATGCAAATAACTCAAATACAGAGTTAAAGATTTCACTGGAACTAAACATAGTAAATTTACATTTTGATTCCCCTGCCCAGAAGAGGTAAAAATGTCAAAAAAAAATTTAAATAACAAAATTCTGTGCCCTGCAAAGAAATAGAAAATGTGTGACCCCGCCAGGGAAAACCAGGTCAAAGTCATTCTTTTTTTTCCAAAATTTGTTTTTTTCAAAACAACTTTTTTGTGAATTTAAGTTTTGTTTTTGATCAATATATGTACTCCGATAGATATCTGAGACTATTATCTTTCATTTACAGCAATAATACTGAGTGGCCAAGTTTCGTCACTAATGTGAGTGACACGATATCTCAATAAGTTGCCCAGTGACTTTGGCCTGGTTTTCCCTGGCAGGGTCATATAATGTAACAAAATAAATTTACAAGATAAACACACATTCCTACTGCAAAGCTCTAAACCCTTACGACTGTTAATGTACTGGAATTAACATATTAGCAAGCCCTTGACCTCTGATGTATTTCCTGCTGTAATTATGATACAGAGGAACTAAACGAATAATTTCAGAGTGGAGCAGAAAAGTGAGAGGTGAGCAGAGACAGATGCGCAGCAGCGTGAAGCGCACAGAGTGACTCATGTGCAGCTATGCAAAGACACAGATATCGTCTCTCAGCTCGAGCTGTCGTTTGCTTGTTTCTCTGCTCACCTCACAGCCGTTTCTGCTCGTTTGCTCGTGCGCACGCTCGGTTAAATCCCATTTTGTGCGCTCATGCGCTCCTACAACAGAGCACGCAGTTCAGTGTGCAGTCTGACCGTCAAGCTGCTTAGACGTGAAATGGAAACAAACATGAATGCTTATCGAATTCTATTGTCCCGGCTTATCATCGTCATCGAGGGAAAAATTATCGTAAAAAAAAAAAAATCGATATCGTTTTTAATCGTCCAGCACTACCTAGAGTGTCAACTTACCTTCTCTGGTCGTTTACTTGCAGCGGCAATGTCTTTGATTGGGAGGGCTGATGTATTGGATGCAAATATGCAGTCAGGAGGAATGACCTGTTAAGGTACAATAATAAAAAAAGTTAATATATAGATAGTGTCAGACTCATCCCAGTAAGTCTAAGATGAAAAATTAAAATAAACATCTGTCAAAATGATGACTACATAATGTTTAAATTATATATTAGTACTGTATTCAGTTAATTTATTCCACTTTTACAATGAAATATAGTTTTAACCGTAAAACAGCATCTCTTACAAAGCACCACAAAGCTCAAAATTTAATCTCAGATAATCAGACCTTTAATCAAAGCTAAAGTTAGGTATATACTCCCAAACTAAAATGTCTAACATTAAATGATTCATAATGTTTTTTTTGAACCATATGAATCAGTAAATGGCAAATAATTCCTAGGTTACATAATTTGCATACATTATGCAAATTAGCATCCAATATGGCCACGAGAGGCAGAAAGTTATGTATTTTCTAAACGGTATATCTCAAAAACCACTAAAGATTTTAACTTTATTTTTTGGACTTTTATTTATAACCAATAAACTCATGTCCTGATGGAAGGAAATTAAATACAGATGAAACATATTGAAGATAAAGACAAGTTTCCATTTTTGTCATTTTTTTCACACCTAATTAAATATTCAAGCCTGCTAATCTAGTACTTACAAAGGTTTGATCAAAAAATGCTGAGATCATCCCATGAAGAAATATATAAAGTATCAGTACTCCAAAAATCAAAGAGAAATCTTAAAAAATACCAGAGATATCATGCTTGAAAGATTGCAAGGAAGCCAATTGACTTTTTGGGAGTATATACCTACCTTAAGAAATGAATAAAGGGCATTAACTTCACAGTCTGTAAACAAACAGCACAGCACACTGGTGAAAACTCTAATACCAATAGCTGTAGCCCTTTAAACTTCTTATATCTTCTCAATGAGTGAGCCCCATACATTAAATCTGACACACTTACAGCTTCAACTTCTTTTAGGACTTTGTGCTTGATCGTGATGTCCTCAAACACGGCTTCAATAACCATATCAGCCTTTTTAAAGCCACTGTAGTCCAGCTGTGCAGTAAGGTTAGACATTATGCTGTCCCTTTCAAACGAAGTGATGCTCTTCTTCTTGGTTTTGACATTCAGTCTAAGAGCAACAACCAGAATGAATGTAACATTAGGATACACAGTTATGTGTTTACTTTGAAGTGTGACATGATTATAAATCTCTTACTCACCCTTTGAATACCTGTTCCTGTCCCCTATTGAGCCCCTCTACTGTGGTGTCTTTCAGAATGGTGTTAACACCTTTATCCACAGTTACCTGAGCAATACCCGCCCCCATCAGCCCTGCTCCTAAGATCGCCAGTGTTCTGTGGAGAAGCGATTAGTAAATAAAGTAATTACGGCCTACATAAACAAAAAGAGGTCATTCAGTAGGTCAATTTCAACAACAAGCCATTCTTAAACAGAACTGAACCCAATCCTGGCTGTATAGAAAAGAACTTACTTAACCTCCTTTTCAGGGGCTCCAAAACGGTTCTTCTTGCAAACGACTTGGCCATGGTACAGTCCAGTAAGCGCTTTAGATTCAGATGTCTTCGCTAATTTGCCAAAATTCTGCAATGTATTAAGTGAATTACAGTGAAGAGTTTTTATTTCAGACTGTTTAAATAATTCCACAGGTTAAACATGCTTTGTCAGTGAATTCATTTTACCTGAGACTCAGCTAGGTATCCTGCGTCTGATCCTTGCTCCAGTCCAGATTTTACACACTATGGGACAAATTGAGGGCAATTACTTTGCACCCAGAAAAAAAAAAAACACTCAAAATACTGCCACCAAGAGACTTTCTTACCAGAAATATGGTTACATAATAAAGATCACAGAGACAGTAATACAAAAAATATAAACTACAACTAAACGTTTCCGGTAACTGTTCTTTAAACACTCTTTGGTAGAACAAGTCTTAATTTTAAAAGGTAAACGGTCATTTTATATTCATCACACTACTCAACAGCAAAACAAAATGACGTGAAATGTCACTTTCAGGGAATATAAATTAATGATTTTCCTTTTTGTCAGTTTTCTCCCTTTCCCAATGTGGTAGTTGCCAATTAACCCATCCCATTAGTGGCTCTCCCCATCACTTTGCACTGTCCATTACTCTAGGAGGGTGAAGACATGCACACGCCTCCTCAGGTTGCGCGCGATACAACCACCGCTTCTTTTCGAACCGCTGCTTGATACACCGTCCCTGGGGAACCAACGTGCTCGGAGGAAAGCGCAGGATTCCCAGCTCTGAATGGACCAATCAATAGACGCCTGAGCTAGCAGACATTGCAATGTGAGAGTGATGGGGAGAGTGAGAGTGCCATCTACCCACCCAGAGAGAGCACTGCCAATTTTGCTCTCTTGGGCCCCGGCTGTTGATGGTAAACAGCATGACCGGGATTCAAACTCACGATCCTCTGGTCATAGTATCAGCATCTTGAGCCACTCGGGGCCCTCATGATTTTCCTTTATGACTGATATTCTAATTTTCTGATGTGGAACTGTACTTTTTCTTAATTGAACAAAACCAGGGGTATTCAAACGTTTACATGTGACTGTATTTAAAAGAACTTAAACATACCTCAATGATTTTTAGAGGGGCAGGATACAATCCTTTGGTCTGTTTCATAACTTTTGTCTGCACAGTACTGTAGATCTGATTTCGCACAAACGGATAGCTCAAAATATAGTCTTGTATTTCTGCAAAATATGAATTAATTGCAAAAAGATGTGTCATTTGAAGGACTGATAGTAGACAGAACGTAAAGAAACAAATGATACATACTTTGCATCACATTCTTTTCTTTAGCGAGTTGGATTTTCTTGTTGACAATTCCACGAGCACAGTCTACAGCTACTTCCTCCAAGTACTCAATAGTTCTCTCCTCTGCGCTCTTCAATCCAGGACCTGAATTACATTTCAATTCATTCATTTGTGAATTTATTAACTGACCAGACGACGAAACCAGACACAGAAAACGACAGGAAAAGAGGAAGAAAAAAAAAAGATAATTCTTACCAAGCGTGTCAACTAATTGGTGCACCAGACCCATTTTCTTGGCTTTATCTGCACGAATGTTTCTTCCTGTTAGCATCATATCAAAGGCACCAGGAATACCGACCTACACAGAAACCAAAATACAAGACCTATAAACATACAGAGATATCATCTATTCAAGAGTCATTGTCTATTCATAATCATAACCTCCAATTGTTCACCAGATGATACATTACAGGCTAACAGATAAATGTGAATATCATGAAATGCTGAAATAAAATAAACGGTCCTGTTTTATAATCATTACACAAAGTGACATTTTTCAAGCCTCTTTTGTTTTAATATTGATATCAGATTGTTATAAACAGTAAAACAAAAAAGGCTTGAAATGCATCACTTATGTGTAATGAACATAAAATTTGAGTCTACATTTTTGATTAACTTATGCACACAAACTTTTTTTTTTGCCAATTTTCTTCCTTTCCCAATGTTGTAATAGACAATTAACCCATCCCATCCACTAGGGGACTCTCCTCATCACTTTGCAATGTCCCTGACTCTGGGAGGGTGAAGACATGCACACGCCTCCTCCGTTGCGTGTGATGCAGCCACCACCACTTTTCAAACTAACACTGATACACCGTCACTTGGGACCCAACGCGCTTGAGGAAAGCGCAGGGTTCCGAGCTCCGAATGGACCAATCAGTAGACACCTGAGCCAGCGGACATTGCAATGTGTGAGTGATAAAGAGTGAGAGCGCCATCTACCCGCCCAGAGAGAGCACTGCCAATTTTGCTCTCTTGGGCCCCGGCTGTTGATGGCAAACAGCATGACCGGGGTTCGAACTCGTGATCCTCCGGTCAGAGTGTCAGTGTCTTAGCCTGCTGAGCCACTCGGGATCCCAAATTAACTTTCTTTAATGAATGTAAATTTTGAGATGCACTAGTACATCCTATATTCATTATTGTGCTGACTTATTCCAAGTCATGTTGAGTACCATTTTTGGCAGTCTCTGTGTTCCTCCAGCACCAGGCAGAAGACCCAGCAGCACTTCAGGGGTGCCAAGAACTGTCTTCTTATTCTTTGTGGCCACTCTGTACTGGCAAGCGATGGCAAACTAAAGAGATAAATGTGAAGCACGATCTTTCAGAATCAGGATATATATGACATTTGTTCATATAAAAAGCATTTTGCAGGATGTATCCTTACGACTGAACATCATGATATAATCTTAGAAAACTAGCTTGAATTTCATCACTGAAATTTCCTGAAAATATTACACAACTAACTAATATTTTTTTATTAAAGAAATATTCAAACAGTCTGGAACAGATTTCACCCATCCAGTTGTCCTTTAGAGGTCTGCTGTTGTAACATGTAAAACATATGTTAAAATGTATTTGTTATAAAAATGTATTTATATTATAACTACAATTCCAAAAAAGTTGAGATGGTAAATAAAATACAATTAAAAGCAGCAAAGCAGTCATTTACTGTGACCTGTATTCAATCAAAAAGTATACCACCAATGTATTTCAAGTAGAGCTGGGCGATATGGCCAAAAATTATATCACGATAAATTTTTCTATATTGATCAATCTCGATAATTATCACAATATTACATTTTCTAACACTGTCATAGTTTTAAACAACATCTTTCTAAAAACATCAGACTAAATACATGAAATGTTACTATTTAAAATATTAAAATGTTTATTGCAGTACATAATATTGTAGCGTCTGGCTGGACGTGTTGAAAGGATGGACGAGAAAGACGTTTACAGTCATCGCTTTATTGTTGAAACTTAGTGATTGCTGTCGGCCGCAGCCACTCCAAAATAACAACAGGCTAGAGAGCCAAGCTAATATGCTAATGCTAGCACTGACAGACAGAGACATACATACACACACACACACACACACACACACACACAGCGAGCCCCCCCTCCATCTCACAAACAGCCGAGCACACAGCAACCTCGTGCTCTCTCGCCCGGCGCCACTACGCTCTCCCCCAATCACAGCTTGTCTTAAACACAACAGTGCATTTTGGCGGCGCTGGTGAGGAGGAGCTAACAAGCAGCAGTATTAGACTTCTGAACTCACAGTCAAGCTGCTTGGACGTGAAATTTAAACAAACGTTAATGCTTATCGAATTCTATTGTAACGGCTTATTATTATAAGAAGCTGCGAACGGCAAGCAGCAATAACGATATTCTCAGATCACAGTGACAGCTCCTTAGTCTGCTGAGCCACTCCGGGCCCTGTCCCTGCATTTACAACAAGGACAATATTAAACCACATTCTGCCCAGATTACAAATGCATGACCATGTAAGCAGAGTGCGAATGACAGACTGGACTGCATTTAGTCCTGACCCGTCTCCAATTGAAATCCTGTGGTGGATTACAAAAGTACAAAATACAGGAATGTAGGCTCCGTGAAAATGAACACCTAAAAACCTGCCTAATGGAAGAATGGGGGGAAATTCCACTTGCTTAACAAACTGGTGTCTTTAGTGCCCAATGCCTAAAGTGTTAAAAGAAATTGTTGTGGTGGTGAACACTCAATTGTACCAACTCTTTGGAGCTTGAAGCAGTCATAAGATTTGAAATGAGGACATATTTCCAAAAAACATTTAAATTACCAACATCAAATAATGTGTTGCTGCATTGCTTCTAATATGGTTCAGCTATAGTACAGTGTGAACAGAAATGACAAAATCACTCATTTTTGTTCTCATTAGAATTTTCCATATTGTCCCAATGTTTTTTTGGAATTGGTCATGTAATTCCAATTCTTACCTCCAAACCTCCACCAAGACATGACCCATTGATGGCGGCGACAATAGGTTTTGGAGACTTCTCAATTTTTTCAAACATGTTCTGCCCCTCCTGAGAAAGTTTGGTTACTTCTTCAGCACTTTCACAGGCCTCAATCATGCTAGAACATTATAACAGAGAAGAAAGCTCAATGACAGAACAACTGCGCTAATAGTTAAAACTTCAACTTGCCAATTACTAAAAAGGCTGTTGGGCTTATAATCAAAATTTAAATCTGTAAATGTTACTCACTTTATATCAGCCCCTGCAATGAAGCAGCCAGGCTTGGAAGAGATCAGTACTGCACTTTTGACTGTATTGTTGGCCCAGACTTCCTCCATAACTTCCGTCATCTCCTTTTGCATTTGAATTGACAGGGTGTTCACCTACAAAACACAGTAAAAGAAAATGTAACTTAAAAAGAGCTGAATAAGTGTAGAGCATAAAACATGTCAATCATAGTAAAGTATACCTTTGAACTTGGATCATTGACCCGAATAACAGCCACATCTCCTTTGACCTCATAGTTTACATGTGTCCGAGCTAAATAAAAATAAGAGAAAAATATATTACAGGCAAACAGAAAAAACGGGTCACTATTAGTGCTGGGCAATAAAATGATATCGATTTTTTTCACGATAATTTTTCCCTCAATGACGATGATAAGCTGGGACAAAAGAATTCGATAAGCATTAACGTTTGTTTCCATTTCACGTCTAAGCAGCTTGACAGCGAGTTCTTAAGTCTAATACTGCTGCTTGTTAGCTACTCCTCTCCAGGAGGTCTCTAATATTTTAAATAGTAACATTTCATGTATTTAGTCTGTTTTTAGAAAGATGTTTAAAACTATGACAGTGTTAGAAAATTTTATATCGTGACAATTATCAAGATTGATCAATATAGAAAAATTTATCATGATAACATTTTCAGCCATATCGCCCAGCTCTAGTCACTAGTCATGGTAAGTTACACTAAAAGTGAAATTTTATTTATTTTAACAAAAACAAATTGGCATATATTTACCCATTAAGGAAGATGCAACACTGAAGCTTCTTCTTGAAGCATCTGTGAAAAAACAAACAGAAAACAGATGCATGTTAGAACACCGTCAAGGAATGATTTATGTAAAAAATCTAATGTGCACAATTATTCCCTTAAACCAAATGTAGTTGACTGATCATGACAACAGAATGTCACAGTTTAGTAATGAAGTTACACAACTAATGTAGGTACAAGTAGTGGATTTTTGGGCGACATACACTTGTATTATATTGCTTCTTTACTGTAAAACAAAAATAAATAAATAAATAAATAAATAAACATACATTTAAAAAAATAAAATGTTGTGGGAAAAAAATTATAAAGGTAAACTGTCATTTTATATTCATCACACTTAAAGTGACAAATGTCAAGCCTTTTTTATTTTTATGTTGATCAGCATGGCTCAATAGTTGGCTGGTCAATCAGCACTGATCATCAAACCATTTTGTAGTACAGTCCCAATTCCAAAAAGGTTGGGACACTAAACTGTATATACATGTAAATCAAAACAATAAAATGAAAAACTTTACACTGGACTTCAAACACCTTTGACTGAGTGCCTCTCCACTCTTCCTCCAGACTATACAACCTTGGTTTCTAATTGAAATGCACAATTTTACTTTAATCTGAAAAGAGGACTTTGAACCACTGAGTAACAGTCCAGTTCCTTTTTCTCCTTATTCCAAGTAAGACACTTCTGATGTCCCTGGTTCAGAAGTGGCTCAAATTAGGAAAGTGGCAGTTGTAGCCCAAAAGATACATCTTATTTATACTGTTTGAATAGTCATTTACTCATCCTCAATCAAATATTCTGAATTAAATGAGCTATAAGCCATACTGATCAACATTAAAACAAAAAAGGCTCAAAATATCACTGTGTAATAAATAATGACAATTCACCTTTGAATTAAGTTATAAACTTTTTCCACAGGATTCATTTTTATGTATCAATCTATTATACTCATTTGAAATGTACTATGTATTACAATAAACATTCAGTGCAATAAAATTAGTCCATAAATAAGAATATGCATGCCGTAATATAACATCTAATAATAATATAAAATCATTAATTTTTAAATCTAGAAGAAATGGTGTCGGGTCAGGTAAGGCTAGCAGACATGTACAGCAAGTGTGTGTGTGTGTGTGTGTGTGTGTGTGTGTGAGAGAGAGATGTGGGGGGTGCTTAGCACTGGGGTGAACTTTAACCCATTTTCTCTTCATGCCAAAAATCACAAGGCAGGACTATAACAGAAACATTAAAAATCAACTTCGAGTCATATCTGATACAAGCAATAATGTAATGTTTTAACGACATGAGGAAAAGTACAAATAAAAAATACTATTCAGTTAATACACAGATTATTACAACAGTGACAGTTAAACTAAATGCACCAACTGGGCAGTAAGCTAACTACGTGTATGTAAGCTACAACTAATTCAGTGACCCAGTTAATTTATCCCTCTTTTCATTCATTCGTTCTTTTGCGCCCCTTCACTCGTTCAGCCATCGCCTGAATTCCTACCACGGTAGCTAACAAGCTAAGCTAGCTAATTAGCTGAATCAAAGTACCTAACAAACCCGTGTCCTCAGTCACTCTGCCATTATGTTGTCTGCCATTATGCCATTATGTTGCCAAGCAGACACCGCTGCTGAAACACTATTTGACGGTTAGTTTTTAAAGAAAAACGAAGCCCACTAACACAGGGGTCAATACGAAGTTAGCAACTCTCAACCTTATAACTAAGTTAACTCAAGTCAGCAGACACACTGGACAAAATCTGAGCTAAATGTCATACAACACAAGCTTTCTCAAGTGCTGGTACCTGAAAAAAGTGTGTATCTCTGCCGTACTGTAAGTCTGGATAAAAGACCCAAAGCTCGTACTCCTGCCATCTTAGGAGGTCAATGCTGACAAGCGGAAGAAAGAATAAAAGTCTGCCAAGATAAGCCCGTCCAATCAGTGGTGCGTTATAGACGTTTACTCCGCCCCCTCGGCCCAAAGAGGGCGGTCCGACTTCTTAAAGGTACAGTTAACCCTGTTTCTCTTCAAAGCACAGCTTAATAATACTAATTGATTACTCTTAATGAGTTACCGGAATTACGTGTTTCTAAGAATATGTTTTACACTTTATCAAATACATAAGCACTCCAGATTCCATGAGTAAAAAAAATCACAAATTTTTTGCGCTCTCAATATAGCAATTACACATAACTCTCCTCTTTATGGCATTTCTACTCAGAATGGAGTTGATCATGTACAACCCTATACATTACATAAATACAAAGTAAAAAAAAACATATACTGAAGGCTTCTTTATGGAAACAAACCTTTTTTCCGAGGTATTGTTCCAAATAACCTTTTTTGCCATTTTATTTTGAGGAGTGTACCAAAGATAAATATTTTGGAGCGCAAATATTACTAGTTTAAACTGATACTAGTTAAGGAAATACAAACATTTTGATCTACTGAGGAGGGACATCACATTTTAAAAAAGATAAAAATGGGGAATAGCAGCAGAAAAGCAATTCATTATCAACAATCAGTATACATAATAGAAGATGTGATAAATCGTAAATATTGCTTCGTTATCTTATACCTGAGCACGATGTCAGTAACGCCCCAGGCCCATTTTCTAGTCATTAATGTGACAAAAATATATAAAAAGTTTGTAATGTGACCCACATAACGCCAGGACAACTTTATCAAGGATGTCGATACTTTACTCTTAGCCCCACAAGAAAGCGGAGGGGCGGGAGTTTCCCCGATGGCTCCCTTTACCAGCAAGCTGATTGGTTCTTTTTGTTGATGGGCGGGACTTCGCTCGAATCTGACGCCATGTTGAGTTTCTTTTTCATGTTTTACAACCAGTGACTTATTTTACAATATATAAACAATCAATTACTGTGACATGTTGGTTCTGCCCAATAGAACAAGGTATGCAGACTACCAACATGCACATCAACTTTTGCAACAGCGGAAATTCACCACATCCGCATCTCCATAAAGTCACATGGTCAGCAGTTGAGAATTGAAACAGACCTAAATTGTATTCTAGTAATATTATTGGGAGCATAGATATTTTACTTTAAATGTGTCTCATTTGTGATTAAACAATCAGTGTTTCCCTAAGATGAATCACTATTACTGTTCAGTATTTTACATGACCTTGAATTAATCTGGGGTAGCCTGCATGAAATTGTTCAGGGCACAAACTATGTATTCTTTATTAATTAAAATATTTTTAAATGATACCTTTGGGTTGTGGAAACTGAATCACTTACAAAAAATATTATTCAGTATCTTTGCAGAACAGATACTAGTCCACAAATGGTATTAATATTTTATTGCAAGCATACAATATGAGCTATTCTCTATGAAAGACTAGTCTCGTTATGTATTTACTAATAGCATCCCTGTTTTACAGAAAACAGCAAAAATGCAGATAGAATAGCAACCTATGCAGACTTATAACAGCTAAATCACACATCAGCACTGGGCGCTCCTGGCCGCTAGGGGGCATTAATTCAGTCTCCACAGTCGGGGCGTAAAGTAATGGTTCACCCTGAAATCATAATTTCACAATTCGTGACCTTTGATGTATGTAGTTAATAGGCCAATACATCTTTGTAGATCATATCTTGCCTCTAAAGTTTGATAAGAAGTGGAGTAGTGAGGCTAATGTTGCTAACAAATAATAGAACTCAATAGTCACCCAAAATAGCTCTGGTGTCTCTTTTTTTAAAAATCTAAATTTATTTTGATTGACAGACTAGTTGTTTTTCAGGCCACGGTTTAACTTAATGTACAATATATATCACTAAAACGTCACAAATACAGATATAACCACTTCAGTCATTGTTTAATTGATATATTTACATTATATTATTTTATTTTTAAGCTCACAGTATGTCACACTAAACCTAAACCACAGCTAGTCAATTTGAGAGATGTGCTGTATTTTTTACAGTAGTGGTTATTTGGGTGATTATTGCGTTTGAATGCTTGTTAGCCACGTTAGCCTTTCACATCTAGCTTTAAGCTAAATAGTAAAACTTGCACTACTGACATGTCATGGCGGATCCACTGCATCTAGGTTAAGTGAAGTATGAATATGGTTTTTGGGTAAACCGGTCCTTTAGCCTGCCGTGCCATGACGTGCTAGGCGCCATAACCGCTTTTCCACAGCGACTCCCAGGCTTCAGCCAGGCTTTATCAGAGATGTGATTCTGGGCTTGTGTGAGGCTTTGTCGGTGCTTAGAATTATTTGCAGTATTACGGAGGTAATATTAACTTAATCGACCCTAAATAAAAACAGCAGCACTGCTTATAAAACTCCATCATCTTTAATGATGTCAGGAAACAGACAGTTCTGGACCATGGATGAAACATGGGCGCTGTTAAAGATCTGGGCTGACGAGAGCGTGCAGCGCCATTTAGAAGGACTCTACCGAAATGAGGAGGTCATTCGCTTTATTGTTGACGAGCTGACCAAGTTGGGCATCCAGCGCACCACCATTCAGGTCAGAGAAAAACTCAAAAAGCTCAGGCAGCAGTACAAAATAACAAAGACTAAAGGGAGAACGAAGCGTTTCCCCTTTTTTGAGTTAATGGACGGTGTGCTGGGAAGTCGTCCGAAGACTGAAGAGACGGTGCTTTATGCAGACTCTCAGACACCCTCCTCCTTCATACCTGAACTCCAGCCTCCCTGCCTGGGTAAGTGGAGTAACTCGGTGCACAGCACCTTCTGTCACAAGTCCAGTTAAACTCTTGTGCCCACTTGTGCCCTGGAATGCTGCACTGAATGTAAAATCTGCCACATATTAACTAGTCCATCTTAAAAAAAATACAGTACTGTGAAAAAGTTAATAATGTAATTACAACCCCAATGCCAAAAAAAAGTTGGGACACTGTAAAATGTAAATAAAACCAGAATGCAATGATTTGCAAATCTCAGACCAATATTTAATTCACAATAGAGCAGATATTTTAGCATTTTATTAAAAAATAATTTAGATATTGATGGCGGCATCGTATCTCAAATAAGTTGGGACATGGCCATGTTTACCATCCCTTCTTTAAGTAAACGAGGAAGCCATTTGTTTTGAGAGAGGAATGTTGTTCCATTCTTGATGTAGCATTCTAGCTGTAACTGTTCTTTAAACGTTCTTTGGTAGAACGACTTGTGTGTTTAGGGTCGTTGTCTTGCTGCATGACCCACCTTCTCTTGAGA
>BRDA01042358.1:0-17711 GCA_036984385.1 Crenuchus spilurus
TGTGTTGCCATTTCTGAGGAAGGTTAAATTTGAAATAAAATGTTTAAATGTAGCATATTTTTCTCATAGTTCTTATTTTAAATAGGTAAAAAAATCAATAATTATCGATATCGACCGATATGAAGTACTTATATCGTGATACAGTTTTTAGCCATATCGCCCAGCCCTAGTCATTACTAAGCCTTTCAGAGACCTACAATTATTTTTATGGCCCCACACTTTATAGAATTTATTTTCTCATGTTTCAGGATACACTATTCACCAATGTGGCTTAGGGAGAAGGGCACAACTCCATTACCACTGCATATACTGTCAGTCAATGGTGCTGCGTAAAGAAGACTTTGAAAACCATTTGATTGTGTGTAAGACTAAACAGTCAACCACAACACCTCTGTCAAAGCCATGTTCTACAAGTCCTAAGCTGTGCCCACCTAGTGCTGAGCCATGCACACCCAGTACCAAGCCGTGCCCACCCAGTGTAAAGCTGCATGTACCAGTGCAGAGCTGTGTCCACCCAGTACCAAGCCATGCACACTCAGTGTAAAGCTGCATGCACCCAGTGAAGATCTGTGCCCATCCAGTGTAAAACCCAGTACCAAGCAGTTCCCACCCAGTGCAGAGCAGTGTCCACCCAGTGCCAAGCCATGTCCACTCAGGGCAGAAGACGACCTGGGAATTTATGCACTCAAAAGAAGAGTTTGTGTGAGATCTGTTGTCTGGAAAAATGTTCTATGTGCAAAGTTCTTATGAACAGATGCAACATTAGAAAGCGTATTGACCATAAACATACAAACCAGGAACCTTTTGATGTAAATCCTAAATACCACCTCAGGAGTGAGTGTATTTATGAGGTTAATGGTGTCTTTTCTGTTCAAGACATTTTCTTCATTTATTTATGCTTTAAAGTGAATTAACGTGGTAATAAAAAGGGAACTGTACCATCAATATAACTGGCTGTGAAGTATTTATGTTGGTCTAACATTCTTTTTGGGGTGTGTGTGTATTAGTATTATTGTCCATTTATCGTTATCAAGGTGAACTGCTCAATATATCGCAATATTGGTTTTAGGCCATATCGTCCCAGCCCTAGTACCCAATATAAACAGTTTAACAAAAGTATTTATATCAACAGAAAGACTAAAAACTTTTTCAGTTTGTCTCATTGTGGTCTGCAAATAAATAACATTAAGTACACACACACACACACACACACACACACACACACACCCCTTTTAACATGTAATAACAAAACTTTTACAACACCATCAATGCTGTGCATGTTATTTCAGTTGATGCAGACAACTTTGTGCCTCTCTGGCCAAGTCTGTGGCTTTTGTGAACATGCAGACCTGTGTGCTTCACAAAGCATTGTAGGATTAAGGAGCGGACGGGTGCTCTAATGCTAGCCTGAGGGCACAGCCATCCTTTATCCTGCCTCTCTTCTGTCCTCACCCAGCCCACCCCCCTCCTGTTCCCCTGGGCATCGGATTACAGGAAGCGCCACCATTTCCACAACCCAGTCAGCTCCATTTATCTGGGAAATCAGGCCGGTGGAGCTGCCCCGCTCCCGCTCTCCCTCCCGACAGCACCACTCCAGACAGACGGCACTCTGCCTCTCCGTATCACCCAACATATCTGACCGTAGCCGACTCGGCCCACGGACCTCTTGCCAACCTCGCTGTCTGAATATTGAACACAGCGCAGAAGGCAGCCACATCACAGGGGACCAGGCAACAGGCGTAGACAAACAGAAGCTGAAAAATAACAAACGTGCTGTGCATTATCAGCCGTGCATGCATGGACACACACAAAGCAGCAGGAGTCTAACAATACAGCTTACTGTACTGCATTCACCGTGTACCTTAAACTAATGGGTGATGTGGCAGAACGTCACGATACCTCAAGACACTTCCTGAAGCTGGTACAAATGATAAGGAACCAGTTGTTCCACATTTAATATCATTATGAGTTACGCTCTCTTTGTAATGACACTCAGTTTGTGTTCAAGCAGTGACAAAAACATATCGGAAAAGATTTTTGCAATGACAAGCTTGTATCTTATGATTAGGGCATTATACAGCATGTCAAAATGTTAGGCTATGATAAAGTTATTCAGCATATATTTTATATTCCTTACAAGTAAAGTGACATATTAATCCTTTCTTAATGCAGAAACTGCACACTGGACTTCAGACAGCTTGGACTGTGTGCCTCTCAGACGTTAGGAGCCGATTTACAGATAAGATGTAAAAAGAGGACTTTGTAGTGAGAAACAGTGGCAGCTTTATCTCTCAGAGCTACACAGTATTTATAGTTTATAGTCATTTACTCACAATCACCATCACATCATCTGAGCTATAAGTCATACTGATCAACAGTAAAACAAAAAAAGCCTTGAAATGTGTCTCATTATGTAATGAATATGATGGTTTACTTTTTTTATTCAACCAACACAATTTCACTTTTTCATGATATATATATATATATTTTTTATGCACCTCTAAAGCACAATATCACAATAATCTGCATCACAATCCCTGCATCACAACAAATATATTCTAGACAAAACGCAGCCCTAATCATTTACAATAAACGAGGACATGGTAATAGCGTACCAGGTGAAGCATGGTGGAGGCAGTATCTCAAACCTTGTGGGATGTTCCAGAGCTGCTGTAGTGAAGATGTACCGGGAATGGAATCTTGTGAGTGGTACAGACGAGATCAACAAACCATGTCATGGACCAGTCAACCTCTATGTTTAACAATGTGAAAGTGCCTGGGATCACCACTGAGCAAAAACGCAGAGCTAGGTGGTCATAATATTCTGATGTAACTGGGTACACTAAAATGCACCTTTTTTTTGTTGTGCATAAGGGCTGAACAGCTACAAATGGAGTAGCATTGGGAACCAAAGGTGCGAGTCTGGATCCACCTTCTCCAGTGTCCTCCATCTGCATCTGAAAGGCAGTGTCATAAGTTACCGCATTGAACAGCAGCAACTCAATATGACAGAAACCAGAGTCAGGCCTGCTGTATTTCAGGCATCGAGTATCAACGGCAGCAGCTTGCTTATTGTAATATCTTACCAAGGCAAAATAAATTCTGCCATCCTATCTATCCTCCACAGGGGGAAGAGAACTCGACACTGCCTCCTGAGAGGGTGAAGGAGGGGCATGAGCACGAGTGCCAGTGTTTATGTGTGCATGTTTGTGCGAAAGAGACAGACCTGCTCACTGCCCCTCTTCAAAAACATCTACATTATTGATCAACCTGGCTTCTGCAGGGACGACAAATCCCTCCTTCACTTGCTCTGAAGCACAATTACAACCAGACCCCGAGCACAACCTCACTGCTGTAGCTACCTGCTACTCTTGTCCTCATTAAAGACTGCACAATACTGCCATTACCATCATATTTCTACACACAGAGACCATAATATAGCTTAAACTGTAACATGTATTGATTTACTGGTCTTACCATGTACAGAAACTTATCTAGAACTATTAAGGATGTTACAATAAGCTTAGGCCGAAAGACTATGCCATCACTGATGGCTGACAGATATGGATACCATCACCACAGCTAGACTGACAGCAGCTGCATCATTTCTCAACAACTTTCAAGCCTTCCTGTCATGTTCCTATGACTGCAACTCAAGGCTTTATTCGCTTATACAGTGGTGCTTGAAAGTTTGTGAACCCTTTAAAATGTTCTATATTTCTGCAGAAATATGACCTAAAACATCAGATTTTCAGTCCTAAAAGAAGAACCTGGTTAAAGTGTTCTATAAAAAAAAAGACACTTCAACACGGAAAAATCTCTAAAAGAGTTTGGACTCCACCAATCCACAGAGAGATTGTGTACAAATGGAGGAAATTAAGGACCATTGTTACCTCCCCAGGAGTGTCGACCAACAAAGATCACTCAGAGCAAGGCGTGTAATAGACAGCGAGGTCACAAAGGACTCCAGGGTAACTTCTAAACAACTGAAGGCCTCTCTCACATTGGCTAATGTTAATGTTCATGAGTCCACCATCAGGAGAACACTGAACCACAATGGTGTGCATGGCAGGGTTGTAAGGAGAAAGTCACTGCTCTTTTAGGTTTAAATGAAAAGTGTTATGTTTGGAGAAATGAAAACACTGCATTCAGCATAAGAACCTTATCACATCTGTGAAACATGGTGGTGGTGGTATCAGGTTTGGGCCTGATTTGCTGCATCTGGGTCAGGACGGCTTATCATCATTGATGGACAATGAATTGTGAATTATATCAGAGAATTCTAAAGAAAATGTCAGGACATCTGTCCATGAACTGAGTCTCAAGAGATGGTGGGTCATGCAGCAAGACAACGACCCTAAACACACAAGTGGTTCTACTACAGAACGTTTAAAGAACAGTTACTGAAACGTTTAGTTACAGTTATTGCTGTAAAGGGGGGTCACAGCAGATACTGAAAGCAAAGGTTCACACACTTTAGTCTCTCACAAATATGTCATATTGGATCATTTTCCTCAATAAATAAATGAGCAAGTCTAATATTTGTGTCTCATTAGTTTAACTGGGTTCTCTTTATCTACTTTTGTGACAATCTGATACGTTTTATGTCAGATTGATGATATATTTATGCAGAAATATATAACATTCAAAAAGGTTCACAAACTTTCAAGCACCACTGTACACTAAATACTATTCCAACATGCCTTCTATTTTAACCTGTCAGTGAAGAGTGCTCTTCAGAGAAGAAGGAATCCTATGTTTGGCACAGATGCAACAATTCAATTACAAAAAATAGTACATTCTAAACATTCTACTGACACACGAAACAAACCAGAACTAGGTCACCAGTTATTTCAATAATACATAAAGAAACTTCCCATAAAACTTCAAATCATCATAACTTCATACCACTGGAAACAAATCCAGGTCTTAATGAATGTCTGACAGGCTAAATGTGGTTTAGGAATTAAAGAATTAATAAAGCCTCACCACTACAGGCAGACATGCTGGTCAGGGAGGGTTTTTTTTTTTTTAACTCTCACTACGTTTCGGTGTCTCCTACCCTACACTGACTAGTTTGTGTGAACTTGATTAAAACATGGTTGAGGTTTGCACAGGCTGAAAGGTGTTTATGTATTGATACAGAAAGGACTGGGGTAGTTAGGTTACTATTGAGTTATTGTGTGTTAGCAATATCAGCTTCAGAGAAATGAAATCTAACTTCAAACACGCCTTACCTGATCTAGAATAAGCAGGAAAATGTGTAAATATGATTTCTGAGTTAAACATTCATAGAAGGGGCTGAGGTGTCATTTCTATTGGCTCATTCATCATGAAATGTTACACAAGAACATAACAGGTCTCAGAGGAAGACTCGCAGTACATCCTGAGAAAACACCATTAACATGGTCAGATGGTAGGTGCATTAGCTTAGTGTAAAGACAGACAGGGACTTTGGACTTGGACAGGTTGAGAGGAGCCCAGTGGATGGGGGATGGGAGTGGACAGGGTATTTGCACATATCCAATAGGAACAGAGAAGTCCATCTGGCGCAGCAAACAGCTAAGCACTGCTGCAACCCACACTCCCGCAAATCAGCCAGGCAATGTGTAGGAGAACAAGAATGAAACAGAAAGAGAGAGCGAAGGGGAAAAATACATCTTGCTAGCTGGAAGGAAAAGTTAAAAGGATTCATATAGGGGCCATGATTCACTTTAGGGGCCATGACGGAGGTAAAGCTCAGTATTCACAGCTATCAGGCTGTACAGGATAACCAAGCAGTCTCTAGGGATTTAAAATGCTAAAAATAAATACGTATGCAAGCTCTAAACATCTGGTCTAGCAGCAGAGGACGGGAGTTTCTAGCAAGCTGGATTTACACTCAGTTTAATAGAGCATGGGGCGGGCAATATGGTGATATGTTATTGTAAACAGAGGAAATTACATCACAATACGCTTTTCTGAGGATATCATGGGTATAAAATAAACACCATGTAACTCTAAATAACTCAACAACAAAGACAACAATAACCAGTTTATAATAAGTGCATTACATGTAGCTGTTTGTGTGTGATTATTCCAATAATCTATTTGTTTATTTAACCAGTTTAAGTGCATGGTTGATTTTAACAAAGTTACTTTTCAAAATATAATATACACACAGTGCTGCATCAAAAATTTGAACATAATGAACATTTTTAAGTTGGTAATTTTACATTCACTATAGATACAGTGACATTTCAAGTATTTTATTGTACTTACTTTAATTTACTTTATATTATTAGAATATAGTAAATGACCCTTCAAACAGAATCAACATTAAAACACTACAGCCTTGAACTGTGTCACTTATGTAAAATATAAAAGATTATATAAAATATAAAAGTACACATTTTTAGATAAATTGGGAACGCAAAAGCACTTGCGTAACATCCTAATTTTAGGAGATACTAGTACATATACACACACTTTCATATACATCAAACAAAAATGTTTAAGAATGTTGATTGAACATATATGACAGGTTTCCATTCAAATGTTGTGCATGTATGAAAATTCAGAAAACAAAATATGAATTAATCTACAACTTTGTGAAAGACTACAGATGTCAAATGATTTGGGGAAAAATATGAGCATGCATTGGTTGTTTGACCGATTTATGCAAAAAGAAATGCAGACAGACACTGGTGGCTGTATTACTGAGACGCCAGACTGGACCAGCATTTTTCAGTTGTAAATCCTGGTACATTTGTGCTTTTTGATGATGTTTTACATCCACTTCTTCATTTGTGTTGCTTTCACTGATTTAATAATGCAAGTGTTGCGTTTCCTCATCAGTCCACATGTGCCAATCTGCTGCCAAATGTCCGTTTCAGTCTGTTCAGGTGGAAAACCTTTTTCTCATTTCAATTTTAGTGGTGCTCGAACTTTTCCACCTCATCTGAGCATATATACTATGATATAAAGGAGGCCACTTTTTTAACAAATCCCTACATTTCAACTGAGTTTGTATAGTTTGTTGAAGGAAACTCTGCGACATATAGATAATGAGAAAGATGGCTAGACAGATCTTAATTAATAGCAGATAAGACTGTGACATTCTGCCATATTGTGCACCATTATTATCTTAATTTCTCAAGATAAACAAACACATAAATCATAGGCCTGCATGCCTTCATTTGAGCATGTTTTACAATTAATTGCTGTAATATTTTAATTATAAAATCGCTGTGCTTCATCAATGGCAGAAATGCTGTAGTGATGATATGCAGGAGAAGGGAAAGAAAAGAAAGATGCAGAAAAAGGGAAGGAGAGGAAAGGGAAATAGCCGAATTGGGAATCTGCACCACTCCTGACACAGTTACCGGCGCTGTTTATTCAGTGCAGCCGGGCTGGGCTCAAACACTCTCTAAACACCCACCACCACTAGTTGTCAAGGTAACCATTACTCCGGACAGGAGCAAACGACGACATAAAATACAAGAAATCCACATTTAATATATAAATCATTCTGCATGGCCAAATCTTAGTGTTTCTATAGAACAACTACATTAAATAAATATATTATTCATGTTTTTTTTGTGAAATAACACTTCACATGATTAGAAAATGTATTTTATCATTTATAATATAACACATGCTTATAATTTAATGCTTAATAATTTTTAGTTCCAGAAATCATATTTCAGGCTGCACAGAACTGAAGGGTCTTTATGTAGGTTCAGATTTATGCCACAAGAGGGCACCTTCAGCAGGACAGACACTGAGTGCACAGTTCTATTTGTTTGGAACTCCAGCATCAATAAAAATCAAAACATATTGTAAAGGAAGATGTGAAACATGGTTTATTTGAAGCAGAATCTTTAATTAGCAGCTCAAAAAACAAACGAACAAGCTGAGTAAAAAGAGGGTTCACCTTATGACTTTTCCCTTTTGGGCGGAGCTTTGAGAAGAAGAAAGTCATGACACTGAGAATGCAACTATTAGAACTACAGAGGTTATTTGAAATTAATAAATAATAAATAATAGTAAAAGGGCCCAGATGAACGTTTTGTTTTTATTTTTAACTGGAGATTTTATTGGACAGGTGGAGATACTTCAATGCTACTAAAGTTTCAAAACATACTCTTTACTGCCATCTGAATACAACATTTACATATACCTGCTCATAGAGGTGGGCAATATGGCAAAAATGCCAGTGATATTTCAGTTAGATGTTTTCTTTTTTACAATGCACATTACGGCATGATATGTTATTTCTGACATTTGCCAAGTTAGAACAGAAAAATAAGCTCATTTTTGGAAAAAATACCAAAAATCACAAATTCAGTGATTTGTATTCAACATTTTACATGCTGTGTTGCACTAAACCCAAACCAACAGGACAAATATACTCTGAATTTAGCAGAACGTGCGTTCGGAAGTGTTATTAAAAGTACTGATATCCACTATATGATCAGAAACGTGCATCTTATAAAACCTACAAAAGTTTCACTCTGCCCATTCACTATGAACTTATAAAATTCTCAGGCTGTTTTTCAAAACAATGCAGTACAGTCAGATTAATCACTACTAATCAGACTAAATATGGCCAAAAATCTTTATTTTAAGCTGACGAGTATATGTAAAATCACAGAGGTTTTCATCAGACAGGACTAAAATGATCAGATGAGGTCACAGACATGGTGGATATGGAGCTCCTGTAGAACTGAGCACAGAACATCCATGTAATACACTTCAGATAGGGCTTTAAAGGCACAGTAACAGAAATTAAAAACTAAATGTCAAGTGGACTTGAGGGAGTTATTGAGTTATGTAAACGTGAAAGAACTGTATATTACTGATGAATGAGAAGTAGTTCACATAACCGTGCCCCCCCACCCCAACGAAACAACCACCCTTAAAGACAGAGGGATGACTGAGCAGAGATATGGTTAGAAAAGCATGAGTGTGTTTTATAAACAGACCACGAGGAAAAAAATACATTTCCTAAACCAATTTTGAAAGCCAATATCAAGAGTCTTTCTAATAAAATTCAACTATACAGTCTGTGCCCAATCCTGCCACACGCTGTGCAGCCAACTCACTGTCACCATAGCAATATCTGCAGTGATTTCTTACGTTGTTCTGTTGCCCGAGTAATCCAGAGTCTGAATGGCAGGTTGTCATAATGCCTCTGCTGGTTTAGCCGTGACATTTAACACACATTCTTTTCACATTTCTGTGCTGTATTTATTGAGAGTGAGAAAGAAAGAGCGAGAGAGAAATGCATGTAATTGTTCTTTTATAATGAAGCAAGGCCTCATAAGGAAGCAGCAGATTTCATATTAATTTCAAATTAATGCAAAAATTAGCCGTTTCTACATTCTGAGGACAACTACAGGATCATGGTGTTCTCAGGACAGTACGAAATATATCCATCTCAAACAGGGGTCAGTGGTAGGCTTTGTTTTATTACTACTAGTAATTAAGAACATTCAAGACTAATATTCATTTACAAATTGTACCAGGATGCAGCTCTTACAACATATATTAAATGAACACAGTTTAAGATTTACAGACATTAGAAAGTATGTTTGATTGGATTTAGTCAACATGTTTGTCCATATTTCTACCAATCAAATATCATTATAGACAGGACAATGGGGCAGAATAAGATTTGTGCACAGGTAAGACAATCTAATTTCAAACTCTACAAGTTATCACACTGTGATACAGTTCTGTAGCTTGTGATTTTTAAGCATATATACTTTCTAAAAAATAAACTAAAATTATTTAGTTGTAACCCTACCCTTGTGATTTCAAACAAAATTGAATATGAAAGTTCATTTGTGTTCATGACCTAATTAAAAATGGCTTTTTGATATTCATTACATGTAAAATGACATATTTCAAGCCCTTTTTTTGTTTAATGTTGATCGGCATAGCTTATGAGCTCATGAAAATAAATTCAGAATATTTCATGTTTCAACTTAATATTCAAACAGTATTAAAGTTAAAAATGTGACATTTCGAGTATAGAGGTGGTACACAGTATTGTGACATTCGGTAGAAGTATCAAAATCAAGATGTGTACACTGTAACAACCAGTCATAAGATGTAATAATACACCTGTAAAACCAGAAAACACTGAATTGAACTTGTGGCTTGTACAGCGTCTCTGTCTTCCTGTGATGAAATGTGACAAATGTCCAAATAGTGATTTCAGCATTCAAATAGCAGCACATACAACAGTTAACTGAACTCGCACCAGTAATGACAGACCATAAAATCCATTTAAACACAAGACGGACAGAATAAGGCTGAGATCCACGCAAATGGCCATTACGGCAGATATACATATTATATACCAAACATATCACAAATAATGTATCTATAGCTGAAAAGCACTTATACTGTTGTTGAAACAATACTTTACCAGATGTAAAAAATACTACATGTGCAATGATTGTGCCTCAGTGTTTCATACTAGACTGCACACACTGGGACTAATTATGCTCTCCTAATGATAACTAACACAGTGATCACACTGTACAGTCAATTTGTTGGTTCTCTCATCATTTGCGGGTTAGAAATAACATTCACACCATAGATGCTGAGAATTTAGTCCTCTTCACTTAAGATTCAGGAGTGAATAAGACTGCAGAGGCATTCAGTGGTGCACAGACGCAGAGAGCAGCATGAGAACAGCAAAAAATGAGAAGAGGATTGAAAAAGAATAATTAAATAATAGTTTCAGCACAACCAGTGCTCTAAAAATCCTTGACTTTTGTAAGAGCCATTTGTTTACCATCAGTCGTTTCCATAGCAGTGGAGAAAAGTGCAGCAGTGACGGCCAGCACTGCTGAAATTGGAGGGGGAGGAAGCTAGCTATTCAGCGTTTAGCAGCCTACGCACTCGTTTACCAAGGCTGCGAATGCTACGCATCTCTGCTTCAGGAGGACAGGGAGAGGCCAAGCCGGCACACGGATTATTCCAGAGAAGATAGACTTCTTCAGTCAGTGTGGATGTACTGATTCATTCACCCTTACTGAACAGGTCAGGAACCTATATTCAGTATAGTTTCAGGCACAAATACTAAAAACTGCAGCGGCACAAGATCCAGGTTCACATTTCTTATCACCAGTATTTGTTTTCAAAAGTCATATTTTGTTATTAATGTGAAGTACAGTTACATGCTAATGGCTTTAAAGGGTCTCATTTTGTGAAACAAGAATGTGATGGGCTACAATATTGGGAATACAACAATCCAAAGATGACCAGAGACATTGATGTGAGGTGTCAATACAGATGCATGTCTATTTTCACACCTGTATCACTATTATCCTCATTCCTGAGTACACTCTTACATACAGTTGTTTAATGCTTATTGACCATTTATTCATAACCTTCAACATATATTTTGCTGTTTGTAAAATGCTCACATTATGAGGAGGACAACTAAAATTGATCATCAGTCTCCAAAAATATCATGAATGGTCACAGACATAGTATATGATCTCAGATTGTGTGTCAGTGACAGTTGTATCATTATTAAAGTAAAATATCACAATTCTACTGTGCATACTGTGGATATCAGTACTTGAACATTGAATAATAAGAGCCTAATAGTGTTTAATTTGGAAACGTAAGACTATTCTGTATTTTTAATATCAACGTTTTTGTGATATGTTTATTAGAGGTCCACTTTTGTGTTGGTTTAAATTTTCTAAAATTGTTCAAAATACAAATCTGTTTGTATCTCTTGCCTTTAAACAGATTATTCTGATTGGACGCCCTGTACTGAGCATTCTGAAGAAAGCTGAAGAAACTTGAAGACTTGAACGGGCAGAGCTAAAGTGCTGTAGGCTAAAAAAGATGTTCTATGCAAATGTTTTTGTGACATTGTTAATACAATACACGGCCATTTGAAGCTTAGTTTATATATATGGACAGTATAGACTGGAGTGATAGGTATTTCTGAATATAAAACAATGTTTAAATGAGTATTACTTCACTGAAACAAGTCAAGTTTTACAATCCCACATCGATTCTTTTAGCCAACAATCTGGTAATTATGAGACCTAAAAAGTACCAGTGATGAGACTTAATATGAAGAAATTCCACACAATGTTACATTTCTGTGAACTCTAACCAAAAAATGAAGTCACGGTCCTCAAACGTAAATGAAAATGAATGAATACATATCAAAAGTGATTAATACTGCGCATTGTGAAATTCTCTTCAGCCATCACGACCAGACATATTGGTATTGGATCTGTGTTCTGAAATGCAAGTATCAAAATCAGTATCAGGAAGAAAAAAAGGAAGATTAGAGCATCCCTTTTAGTCAGCCATCCACTCTCATCAGGGACACTGTGGCCTGGAGTAATTGTGTCAGACTGAGGTTTCTAATTGTATCGCAGCGAGGGGCACCAGAGTGCCGGCCAGGGGCTCACTGTAATAGAAGCCGATCAGAAGGGCAAACGAAAGGTGCCAGGTGTGCGCAGGACAGCAGTCGCCTTTCTGAGAGCCCCTGTCTTCAGCCTGGCCCCTGTGTCACTTCCAATCCCCAGTCATCACACCAGCATCACGCCACCCACCACTGCCCTCCCTGCAGCAGCCACTCTACCCCCACTTTCTCATTTTCTCCTCATCGGAAACCTGTCTCCCCAGGAGAAGTGGATATGCATGAATTAAGGCTGGGAAGAATTACGATCGAGTTAACGCGAGGGACTTGGAAAATGAGTCTGGCGGTCCTGGAAAAGAGGGAGGGTGTGTGTAATACAGACAGCGTGTATACGTGTGCATGTGTGTGTGGTATTACACACACAAGGCAGTTCATAGTCTATTTCAAAGAAGCAATTCCTCCTGCATGTACCACAGGAACAGGCAACCACAGAGCAACACCGAACTGTGCTGTTTGGAGGCATCTGAAAAGAAACTCAGTCACTCCAAAATTTAAATCACCTCTAATCTAACATGGCATGAAGTTGGGTTTGCCCAGTGGTTGATGCTGATATTTAGAGTGTAGGGCAGATGGTGCCTGAAATATCATGCCTATATAATTGTATTCTGATTAAACAAATACAAAAATTACATATGCTGACTTCAGATGAAAGAATATATTCATCACACATGTCTGCATCTGCCTGTAGAGTGGTGACACTGACATTAGTTGGAGCTTCAACAATGGTCCTGCAACAGCTGCACTAATAAAGCTACCTGCAGATTTGCCTTACCTCATAAGAGCATGACGACTGATTACAAGTAATCATTCTATGCAGATCATCTAAAAACAGCAATAACCAATATAATTAAATAGTCTACCACAACAGGAACTCGCACAATGGAGTTAAAACGGAGAGAAATCTACCTAATCTGATCTTCAGCTGAAATCGGTAATTGTTGATTGACACATGCTACTACTTACAGCATTGACCAGATAAAGGAACAGTTTATGTACAACATGCTTATGCTAATTTATATTGTCAACAGAATTACAAAAAAGCCATCATTTATCTTCCCATTATTCATTAAGTTAAGGCCACAGCACCTGATTAAATTTTAATGCTAAATAAATAATTTTTAAAAAGTAGATGATGTGAGCTTACCTATCTAGCCACTATATGATGATTAATCTGTAATGTAACACACCAAGAAAAATATAAAATGGGTCTGAGCTGACACTGACATGTGCCACAAGGGGCTTGAGAAAATCAATTTTGTATTGTAATATGTTTTAAGATATGTGACCCCGCCAGGGAAAAGCAGGTCAAAGTCATTCTTTTTTTTTTATAACAACTTTTTTGTGAATTTATGTTTTTGTGTTTTTTTTGGAACAAATATGTACTATGACAGATATCTGACACTATTATCTATCATTTACAGCAATAAAACTGAGTGGCTAAGTTTTGTTGCTAATGTGAGTGACATGATATTGACACTATCTCTCAATAAGTTGCCCAGTGACTGGCCTGGTTTTCCCTGGTGGGGTCACATATTGTACTCATTCAACACATTTATAGAATAGTTCACATGTAAAGCTCAGTGTATCATCAGGATGGTGGTGGATCACTACATCTATATGGTAGTGTCATAGTCCATCTTAGGTCATTAGAATCTTCCACATCAATGTAAAAAAGTATTGTAAAGGAACTACTGATAACCTTCCTAAAATTTGCGTTTAAAAACTTGCAATATATTGACTTGTATTGCAATATATTATGTGCATCGTATCACCAAGTTGTTTGCCAAATTCACAGCCCTACTCACAATACAGTAGCTGCTGGTTGAAGCTGCTGTAGTCAAAGCTAGTAGGTCATCTTCACAGCAAGAAAACATAATAAATTATCTCGATTGACCGTAAAAATCAGATTAAAGCAAGAGCAATACATCGGAATTGGTATTCAAATGGTGGCTTGTCAATAAATCAGCAATATTTCAACTTATCTCCAATACAGGGACAGCCAGAGTGCGAGATAAGACTTGTCAACAGGTAAAACAGGTCAATGGCAACCATGACAAGTACACATCCCGTTTCATTAGCACACATTTTGTTGATAAGTAAATATGCACATTAATGGTAAAATAATATTCCTTGTCTTTACTTCTAATCAATGGAGTAGCAGCCTTTCATTTCTTTTGCAGGTGAAAAATAATCTGATGTGAATGCTGGGACCAATCTATTCAGGCAAAGGTCAATTATTTACTCCATTTTTCAGAATACAAATATTGGCAGACACATCAGCAGGCCTGATCTGTGATTTTTCTCCTCTGTAATACTGACACTGGCTCCAAAAACATGTTGGCTGGGCTCTAAATAAACAGAGAGAACATTAGACACTAGTTATCGGAACAGGCTGTTTATGCTGAATATGAAGGTGTATAGAAAAGTCAACCAGTCCAAGTCCAGTCATCCTAGGTGGGTTTAGAAACATGAAACATGCAATTCTGGAGGCCCATTACAGTGAAATGTTATTCAAGTTAAATCATGCTACAAAGACTGGCACTACCACTTGTTCCCATTATTCTTCCACTAAAGAATACACAACAGGGCTGTACTGACCTGCAAAACACACGCACTCACGTACGCACGCACGTATGAATTAAGATCCACATCACATGCCCATCTTTATCATGCAACGACTGATTCACAAAAACATTTTTAATATATTCTGCAGTCATATTATGAAACAAGGCGAGTGCAATACTAGTGTAATTGTCCATATAATGCAGTCTTAGTACAAACATACACAAAGGCTGTGTTCAACACCATATACTATACACACACACACACACACACACACACAATACTGTAGAAAATATACAAAGGGGTGAAATGAAATTTTCAGGTTCAGTACAAGATTTAATTTAATTTGATAAGTGAAAATCACTTGATTCTATGAAGTTCTAATTGTGAAGCACACAGGCTGGTTTGTCTCAGAAAAATACTAATTTATCTCAAAACAAAAGATTGCTATGTAGCACATCCTTGCGCAAAGTAGTCATCTTAGAAAACGGCACAACTGAGCTATAAACATACAATTAACCACAGGACGCTCCCAGGTGCGTAGTTTTCTTCACCGACTGCGATTTCCATGAAAGTCAGTCAATATGAGGAATACTGCTTACCATTACTAGTACTGTATTACTATACAGTACTGTGCCATTGAGTGTCTATGAGCTAAATCTGCCAAGTAAATAATGAGCTGATCATCCATTTTCAACATGAGGAACGTGCCCATTATGCCATCGCTATCTTGAAATTTCTGATATATTGATGAACAATGTCTTATTTTATTACCTGTATACAACTAAGAGAACAAGCCTAAAGTGGATGAGAAAACCCATTAGTAATCTTGTTTTCCTGTAATCAGTAGCCAAGTTGTTTTCAAACGAGCATGGCTGTATCAGTAAAAACAAAACTGTTTTTTTTCCATTGTGCAACTGCTTACCACAACATAAAACACAACATAACTGAGGTTAAAGAATTATAATAATAGCTATACATTTAAAATCATAATAGCTTAAATAATTACCTTATAATTCTGTGATCAGATGACTATGTAAACAATGACAGCTGCAGTACGGATATGGAAATTCTGGGCTGATGTCAATACAGCAGTAGAGCCCAAATCTGCCTGGATTAGCATTTGTTAGGTGTTACTTATGTTAGAAATGCAATAAAATTAATATAATGCGGATTACATTTTAGCAAAGCCATTCAGCATCTACTCTTCCAAAGCAATTATCTACCACCAACACTGTAATTCAGATCACTGTAGATCCCTGAAAAGACATCCACTCTAACCTCATTGTCTTGGTGAGGATCTGATGGCACAAAAGTCCAATTTTCTCATCCTCACAGCCAGACACACTTCTGTACATGCCTGAGTAGGCCATCATCAGTGGACACACTCATCAGCAGGGAGAACACACACTTCCTCTTGCTTTCTGGCAAAAGTAGGCCATAAACACACACTTCTGCAGCATTCGAGAGGTCAAAAGGTAAAGTAATAACGAAATGACATCACACGAGTTCACTCTTAACGAGCAAAGATGACACCCCGCAAAGCTGACGAAAGCACAAACAGGACAGAGAGAAAAATCTCAAACGGGAAGATTGGAATCAGTTAAGATTGAAAAGCAAAATGCACTGGAGGACAGATAGCAAACAGCCTGACAATACTACCTCGAAGAGGAAAAGGTAATTTCTTCCGAATCCATGCATATGTAATCACCAGCATGACCCTTGGGCTCTTGTCTTCCACTGTGCACATAGCATGCACACTAAAATTCAAATGAGGCTTAAAATTCGTACAGGAGGCTTAGAGCCACAGCAAGAAACACTGCAAATCATTACAATCCGCCTCGCCAAATGCAGCTAAGAAGGAGAAATTGCAGTGCTATTGTGAAAGTAGGCAATACGGCAAAAATATTAAGGCTATGGTAATTTAGAATTTCTCTGTATTCAGCTTTTCAAAGGCTTGTCAACAAGTCAGGAAGAACCAATTGCTGTAACAAAACATTAAAAAATGGCTACAATCAAGCACTGATCACAATACATCTTTTGGCCAATTCTTTACAAACTGTACAATGTATGATTTATGATGCTGGCTAAATGAAAACTTTTCCATTAAAAATATAGTGCATCTCAAAAATCCTGAAAAATCATGAAAGCTCATTTATGTTCATAATTTAATTCTAAATGGCAAACAGTCATTTTATATTAATTTCACTTTAAGTAACAAGCCTTCAAGCCATACTTTTTGTTTTAAAGTCGACATTGTTTAAATAGTTATTCAGAATTTTAAATCAAAATAAAATATTCCAATAAGATAAGATTTTTTATTTTCATGAGCTACGACCTAGCGATCTACAAAATACTTGAAAACACTATGAGAATTTATTCATTAAAGTTGCAATTACTCATGCAATTATGCTATGACGTGCGAGTGTGTTTGTCTGGCTTATGTCATTTATTTAAAAAGGCTACAAAATCTGAAAACATGAAAAGCACTGGCTGTTTTTGATCATGAGATACTATTTTTCTAAATTTCCTTGAAATGTAAAGTGCATTATAAATAAAATGTATTATTATTATTATTATTTTTAAAATCAATGATTGCAAAAACAAACAAACAAATTAAGTAGGTACAAAATGGGGAAAATGTGTAAGTAATAAAAGCATAACGCACTAATTCAATCAACCACTTGTTACTATAGCATAC
>BRDA01042362.1:0-13294 GCA_036984385.1 Crenuchus spilurus
AATATTGACATTTGCCATCTCCACATCATTGCATTTAGTTTTTATTCACAATTTGTATAGCGTCCCAACTTTTTTGGAATCCGGTTTGTACATATTTATGACAATTACACCAAGTGTAATAACCCTGATGAGTTATTCATAAAGATCCACTTTATAATAACCACTTTAGTAGGAACATCTACCCTTCAGGTGCACTACATGTTAACAGCTACTGACTGTAGTCATTAGCTGCCATAATACCAACACTGACTTCTTTTAAAGGGGGAGTAAGGGGGCTTCAGGAGCGGAATCTGCCAAAATATTCAGTACAACCTGATCTTCAGTGCTAGATCTGAGCTTTAAATGCAGTGCTCTGAGTGCCCTCTGCTGGTTAGTGTGAAGTATTAACCACAATTCCACTCCTATAGTCTGATCGGAACTTATTTAGAAATTAAACTTTGAGTAAAATGGTGTTATTGTTAAACTATTACACCACAATCTTCTCCAACCCTGCTCCAGGAGACCCAGTTCCTCTGCTAATCAGGGCCTGAAGGTTATAGTTAGATGGATCAGGTTGGAATTATACAAGTTGAAGCTGAAGTCTGTACAAAGACCTCTGGGGTTGACAGGAGACTGTATAAATAACAAATCAACAGCAGCTGAAAAGCGAAGACAGACACATTCTAGAGACTCACTGCAATACAATTCTGAACTCCGCACATTTCCATAACAATAAACAGCGACTAAACCTGGCTGCTGTTAACTTCTCCTAAATTAAAATTAATGTGCTGCTTACTCATGCATAGGAACAAGATCCTAATGCATGAACACCACTTCTTATGGTGTGGGAATTAGATAATTAAACTGTAGCCACGATTTAATAGGGTGTAGGAATGAGATCATAATTCAAGGATATTATTGGCTACGTCAATACGTTATGGCCATTTCGTTCCCAGGATCTTATTCCCACATCTTAAGTTGTTGCCACAACATAATCATCTCATTCCCACACCTTATTAAGTCATGGCCAAGATTAGGATGTTATTCCCACATTTTAAAAAGTTGTGGCCATGACTTAAGGTGTGGACAACATTAGGATCTTGTTCCCCAAACACTATTAAGTTGTGGCCATTAGATAACCATCTTAAACCCATGACTTACTGAGTCATGGCCAACATTAAGATCTTATTCCCACATATTAATAAGTTGTCCCCACAACATCATAATCTCATTCCCACATCTTTAAAGGGTCATATTATACATGTTTCTAAACAAGTAAAAATAGGTCTATCTGTGATACGAAACGTCTTCATGAAGTTTTTTGCCCAAAATCACTTTCACATAAAGAAATATCACCAGCTCTATTCCATCTCACTCCCATACCTTATTAAGTCGTGGCCAACATTGGGATCTTGTTCCCACAGTTTAACTAGCTATGGCCATGACTTAAGGTGTGGGAGTGATATGGTTATATTGTGACAACTGGTTAACATGTGGGAACCAGATCCTGATGTTGTCCATGACTTAACTGTGCGATTTCTACCAATCAAATAGCACTATGGGCGGGTCTTTGGACAGTTCTTAAGAACTGTTTTTTTATGGTCATATATGTACATACTGTGTGTGCATATGTATATAACAAAAAAATGCCTTTATACAATTATATACAGATGATAATCAGTCCGTACTTTTGATATTTAGATTTCTTTTCAATATAAACAAACTGCATTGTAAGGTTACTTGCTACTTAGAACTAGATGAACTGGCTATGAAAGACAATAACTGGAACATCAGATTTACATAAAGGATTTAATCAACAGAAAAAGCCAGAAGAGCAAATTATTCCAGGAAAAAAATCACTTTTAACAAACAGGCTTTTTGGAAAAAAATATCTGCTCAAAATAACTAATCCAATATGATCTAAAAACATCTAAACTGGGTAAAATGATTCTTAAAAATGGTCCCAATAGTACCGCACGTGTTACTGTCCCTCGTTTATAGGAGCTTCTTCTGTGTCTGGAAGCATAGGAGGTTGGAAGGAGGCACTTAATCTGCTATTTCTCCTGCGTTTGGCTGTGAAATCTGGCGACGTGTGGTCCACCCATGCTAGTCCACTGGCCTGGATGTCCATGCTCCTGCGGTTCCTCAGGCTCCGCCGTACTGAGCCTCGAGTCTTGACCACAGGCTTCAGGATGTCTTCGATATTAAAGTCGGACGCCTGCCAGGGCTCTAGAGTAGGCTCGTTGGTGTCTCGTAATGTCTCCACTGAGCTAACTTCATTGTGTGTATGTTCAGACATCTCCTGGCTTCTCTGTTCTTCTCTTTGCTCACTTGTCTCCGACATTGTCAGACATGCTCCTTCTTGATTTTCTTCAGATTCGTCCCCAAAGCTTTTCTGAACTGACCTAGTCTTCAATTCTGATTCTGGATCAGTGCTTTGGTGCTTCTCAGAACCGCTAACCAAGTCCGCACCAACAGGAGGACCATTCAGCTCCTCATATGAAGGCTCTTCAGAATCAGGCTCCACATTAGATCTCTCCGTGTCTTCATCTACTACAGGCTTGTTAGCACTGATAAGTTTCTTCGTTCTTGCATTGTTCCAGCTACGGCGGCGACCCGAGGGCCTTCCGATGCACCGTTTGGCTCTAGGAGCTTTACCACCTGAACCTGTAGGAGCTAACGTTTCTCCAGAAACACTGGTCGAAGATGTTCCATCCAGGCCGGACTCTCTGGCTGAACTGTCATTGTTCAGGTCACTCTTGCTGGTTTGGTCCAAGAAGCGCTGACGCCAGAGTGCCGCTGCAGCCACCAGCCCAGAGGCTGGGGTGTTTTGTTGAGGAACACTGTAAATTGTAGCTTCATTGGAGTCTGGATTTGCATCTATGGATGATGAGAAAGTGTGTTTATAGATATTCACTGGGAACATAAGGCATTAATTACTGTAACACTGTACTTTCAGATCCACCAAAGAGCTCCATTTCAAACTTACAGGGAGTTCAGAATACTGTAGGTAGAATACTGACTGGAACAAAAATGAGAGCTCACGTCACACCCATCCTCAAACTTCATTGGTTACCAGTGTCATTTAAAATGGATTTTAAGATCAAATTAAGACATTAAATGTCTCCATGGTTTGGCCTCACAGTACCTCAGTGACATGATTATTAGCTATGTCCTGACAAGGGCCCTCATTTTAGATAGGAAAATGCTGATTATTCCGTCCATTCAGCACAAAACTGGAAGGGCAACATTTTCTCACTATGGCCCTAATCTGTGGAATCTCTTCCTGATGACCTGAGGGCTCTCAATGAAAGGGAGATTAAAACATACTTCTTCAAACTAGCATTTAAAAAATTATTTGATTACTGTTTATTATTGTAACAATTCTGTGTTTTCTGTTCATTTTATTCTGTGTTAAAATCGCTCCAGTCATAATGCCTGATTTATTGATTTTTATTTGTATTGATTTACTGATTTTATTGCTTTGATCTTTTATTTGCATCGTTTTCTCTTAATGCCAATATTAACTGATCACACCCCTATTGATGTAAAGCACTTTGAGGAACTTTGTTGGAAAAAGCTAATAATAATAATAATCATTATAAAAAAAAACAATTAGAATAACATGAAGAAGTTAACTGGTATTGGCACTAAAAACCTGGTCTACACTACAGGGTAATTGGAGTGATCTCAAATGATTATACTCCTCGATTACCCTGTAATGTGGGAATTATACAATCCTGTCTTTACTACTCTGATCTCCTTCCAGTGCAGAATTCTAAACATAAACACTGTACAGTCCGAGGGTTTTTCAGACACTCTGATGTAGTCTGGCATGCACCGACCTTTTTACAAATTTCACCCATCTAAAATTATTTTTCTTCCAAAGTGTTACACAGGTTTTTGTTCAGCACAAACTCAGCAACAACAGTGTCAAAACAGTAAGTGTGTCATAAATCTATATTTTGATTAAATCTGCTCTAAACTTAGACTTTCCACAAACCTATTTTAAGATGTGCTGATATATTGTGAAAACACTCTAAGCACTTCTACCCTAGACCTTTGAGCTCAGAACTGAATAAACAGAGGTGTTGGCTACACACTGGTCATTACAGTTTTTAGAAATTGTATGTGGTTTTATATATAAAGCTTAACAAATGAGAGTCGACACGTGTTTCACTTATTTTGTGAAGGTTTGAAGGTGAGAAGTCTTTTTGCAGGTGAGAGCTCTTTTGCTTGATGGGGTGTCTTTGCACACTCCACAGCTGGTAATCCACCAATGGAATGTCCGGAATTGCCATGTCATTATCATGAATGACAAATTGCATCATTTGGTGGGAAAAAATGTGCAGCTGTCTTACTCGCTCTGAAAAACATGTCTCTGCTTATTTAAGCTCCTCTCACAAATATCAAAATATATATTTTGATTAGGGCTGGGTGATATGGACCAAAAATAATATCTCAATATTTTTAGCTGAATATCGATATACGATATATATCATGTTATTTTTTCTTCCTATAAGGTAAAAAGGTCACTTCTGAGTCAAAGCTACATGTCCCAAATGTCACACAGACACTTATTACCATTCAGCCATCATGTATATTAGAAATTGCTCAAAAATAAACTAAACTATTGGCATATAGTAAATAATAATGTTCCTCAAAAAAAAAAAAGTTCTTTTCCTCCGCTGTGAAACGCTGTGGTATTAAAATGTAAACAGAAAACGAGTACTTTGTGCAAATAACAAAACATGTAAACAGACTGAATGGTAATGTGCTGTCACACTCACGTACAGCTCGCAGGTCCTGCTGGACACTTTGGTGAGATGGGTGGTGAGACTATGTAACTTCAGTATATTTTGACAGAACGTGTTCATAATTTAACAGAAGAAGTAATTCCGACTAGATAACTAGTATCTTCAGTCAAGGGTTTTTAGCAGTCTTGTTCCACAGATGAGATGGGGATCATGTCTATAGCGATATTATATGTTTTAGTAACGTCACCCCACTTCTCACTTTCTCATATAAAGCACATCACAGGTATGAGTTTTGTAACGTGGTTTGTTTCGGGACTTGAGGAAAGCTTCATGGTCTGGGCTGCTGCACGCAGTTTCACACACTCCTCATACGGCTCTTTATAACGTTGTAGTAAATGGTGGAAAAGATTAGTGGTGCTTGAACCTTTCGTCCAGACTTGAACATTATTCTGCTGCTCATCTGACACTCTGAATCCAAAACATCTCCAAATAATTTAGCCAATGTTTTTCTTTTTACTTAACTTCTCTGTGATCGCGTCTTTCATGTCTCTGTCTCCATGCCATCACTGCCTGACAGGGTTGCCAGGTCCAACAAAAATATCCAGCCCAAAGTCAGTCTAAAACCCGCCCTTCAGAAGCTTAAACTAGTGTACAACTTAGTATTTTGTTTATAAGGGATTTATTATCAGTCCATCAAACCTTTTCCTTTTCAGAATCGTTTTCCAGTCCTTGCAATACCGCCTCTCGTATTTCCCCATTTACCTGGCATATTAGCTAGTGACTGTTTTCTCTTTACCGTGTCTGTCTGTCTGTCTGTCTCTCTCCTTTTCAGGCTATCTTTCCTTATAGTGCTATGTTCTCTTCATTGTTATTGCTGTATTCAAACTTCTTTAGTGTCGACTTATACATGTCCGCCCGCCGTGTTGAAGAAATATCCAAGGCAACACCCACTTTTTATTGTCTTTTGGCAGCCGCGCACCCCGCCACCCTTGAATTTTCACCTGCGACTGGATTTTCAAACAAGCCCAATTTGGCGTGAAAACCGCGAACCTGGCAACTCTGCTGCCTGCCTCAGTGTGAAGCAGTAGGGGAGGGGGGAGTTTTTGTGACAGAGAGAGGAGGGGCGGTGTGAAGTTGTGCAGAGGCAAAATGCTGGATCTACAAGTGTAATTACAACGCAACAAACTATATCGGTATAAACAATATTGTCTCATATCTCGTATAAAATATATCAATATTTCTTGATAAACTTGATATATCGCCCAGTCCATATTCTGTTTTTACAGAATTTTGTTAATATGCCACCAACTCCAGAGGGTTAAACATATTCAGTATTAGACTCAGTATCCTGTAGTGCGTTGGAGCTGATTCTCTGGTGTAAAATGTGTAACACTATTGTGCACAGTTGTTTAATTAGCAGATGAGACTATATTCATGGCTAAATCCAGATAATTGTAAGACACATTTATAAAAACATAGTCATCAAAGAACATATGTATGGCCAAGGCCTCATTATTGATGGTTGGTGTGTTTTGAATTGCAGTAACTTCACTGGCAGTGTTTAATGCACAGGCTAATATGCAGAAAAGATGAGTTTGGGCAGATGGCCTGTGGGCATAAATGTGCCAGTGACATCATTTATTGCACTGTAAACACCATCATATGCCAGTCAGCATCGCCCTGCCCACATTATGCTAACTTTTGGACCTTTATATGCAAAAGCTGCACTACTCAAGCTGTTTTAAGTACTGATCTGCCTCTTTAAGTGAAACTGAACAGGTGTTCCTCACTGAGCTTGCCTAGATGAGGCTGTGTTGGGGTGTTTGTCAGGCTGGAGGCTGCAGACTCAAGGATGGGGCTGAGCAGAGGGTTTTTGGAGGCGTAATCTCTCTTCCCGTACAGCGAGCGATCCACCTCCTTGCTTCCAAAATGCCTCTTTCTTGCTGTGGTCTGTACACAAAACAAAAAACCCAATTTATCAAAAACCAACACTGGATTCAATACTACATAAATCAACAACTAGGTCTTTCCTATGAAAAATTCACCTTGTTAATATCACTTGTGTTACTGCATATTTGCCTTAATCATCTATATCTTTAACTCTATTAGGATTATATAAGTTTATCAGGACTTCTGCTTTAAAATCTCCTCAGAATTCAAACTCCTGCAAATGGACGGCATTAAAATAACTACAGGAGTGAGTTTCTGAGTTTATATTAAGGAGGAGAAGTGATACTTGGTGTTCTGGGTGGTCAGACACAAGACACGCTGCAGAGCGAGTCCAAAATGAACAGGAGCTCGAGTGCAAAATTGTAATTTCTAAACTCTTAGTCTTCTTAATACACTAATGCTGTTCATCACAAAACAGAACTACATAAAACAAATCACAGCTTTCATGTTTTACATGTCTTTAAAAAAACAGTTTTAAACAGGGCTTTGGATCTGCTCAGCCAATGACAGCAGCCGCTCGCCAACCAATCAGCACACAGCAAGCGCTCAAGAGTCACAGCGTCCTCTAGTGTTTAGCTTCACTTTTTGATATAATGTGTTGGACAGGAAGTGGACAGTATTTCACATTTATTACAGATTTTAGTTTTTTTCCTCCACATAATCCTCTCAGGTAGAGTATGGAGTGGAAGATCTTCCAGCCAGACCAAGTAGATTATTAAGTAGCTCTTCTAAAGCTTTAATACTGATCAGTTTGTGAAGGTTTTTGGTGGTTAAAAGACTAAATGCAGCAGAAAAATCAGAAATTTGATTACATATGGGGAAAAAAACAGTAGATAGATAGGGAATAAAATCACAGATGAGCTACTGTAAAAGGAGAAATGACCCCAGGACCTCATGTAATTTTAATCCAATCCAAACAGGGCCATGTTTTTTTTCCATCACATCATAACTCTATCCCAGTGGTTCTCAATCCTGGTCTGTGTATTACTACAATCTTGCAATGTTTTTTCTCTTACACATCCACTTCAGTTCAGCAAACCAGTCTGAGAACCACTGCTCTAGACATCTAAAAGCTGACTCAATACAATAATTAATGATTCTTTCATTTTCAAAGGTGCCCTTTTAAACAGAAGCCAGACTCTGGTTAATTAGGTCTGCTTGAGCCAAACTGTGCTGGAATATGTCCCCCACGTGGGCTCACTGGTAACATCTGACTGTGTCGGCTTCATGATATACCATCAAAGCACGAGCTGAGACAGAAGCACTGCAGCGCTGCTTATTTAGGACACATGATGCAAAACATTTCCACTGCATCAAGCTTCTCAGCCTGTTAAACACAGTGTGAAGGAGAAAGAGATGATTAAAAGAACGAGTGAAGCTTTATACCTTCATCTTCCCTTTGGCAGATGCTGCAGCTGTGCGAGAGCTTCTCCTAGTTTCCGTCTCGCTCTCCGTCGCTGTTGGCTCCTAAAACATGACGCAACATTTTATTTTAATTGTATGGCTTCCATAATTAATTACACAATCAAAAGTGATGTTTAAGAGTTTTTGTTTCAAGTACTTTTTTATGCCTACATAGAAGGTGTGTGATTTTGGTTGCAATGAAAAAATGCCCAAAAGTGGTTTTACACACCAATTTAAAAGCATATGCTTTTGCCTCCTTCTGAAACAAGCTGTTTTACCTTATATGGTGATCTGATGAATAATTCACTGAGCTCTGTTCTGATTGGCTGGTTTACTGATAAACGCACACAAGTAAAAAAATGGTGGCAAAGATAATGGGTGGGATATGAAAATACAGAGAGCTGGGGAAAAAACGGAGTTAGAAAAGTGATTAAGATGATTTGCACGGTATAGACGAGAAGCGCCTGAAGGAGGAGGGTAGTAATTGAAGGAACACTGACTAAAGTCCAACGTAATAAGTCTGATCCCAAGATTTCTCGTCAGCTTTGAAGACAAAGCCCTTCAAAATACAAAATGTAATAAAATTACAAATTACAATTATTATAATAATAATTAAAAAAAAAAAAAATTAAATTAGTGCTACGTTATGGCCATCAGCAGCAATAAAATCATACAGCAGCCAGCAGAGGATGCTGTGGGGCTTCGATTTAGTAAAATTTGCACCGATAACAAATAAATAAATTTGAAAAATCAACAATAAATTAGTTTAAAATATATCGAAGGCTGAAATATTGTGCATCCCTTGTGATTTAAATACTGTTCAATTTGATTCACTGCACAAAGATAAATAACTTGAGCCAGTTTTCAACACGTGTTTGGATTTGGTTCAATTCCAGTTAAATTACATGAAGAAGTGGACTCGCTCAATAAAACCACTTTGGGGGATATTAATGGACTGGTTCAGCAAAAATAACACATTTACACAATGCCTCCCTTTACCACAACTGTTGCTTATCAATGTAGAAATGTTTAGTGCCGCACTGGAGTTGCAGAGCTAATAAAGCAGAAGTAACTTCCATTACTACTGCAGCTCTAGGCAAAAACCAAACAACCAAAACATGTCTTGACCCATGTGCTGCTGTTGAGGTAAAGAGAAAATTGTGTAAATTTGATGTGTTTGGCTGTTGAGGAAAATAAACAACCGAGATGCCTGAAGCACACTCTGCTTTGACACAACTGAAGGATGTATTTGATTGCATTGACATCACTCCAGGCTGGTTAAAAATCAAGGCTGTCCATTTTGAATTTACAAGCTTTCCAAATAAGAAAAAGAGAAATTAATGCTCATCTTTGATTAGTAAAAAAACTCTCAAGTTCAGGTTGCTCTCAGCTCCTGTATTAAATGAATGTTTCCCAAGGCCACAGAAAGCACATCATTTGGTTTTGAAGTGCCCTGTACTGCAGTCTTCTCAGAAAGTGCAAAACATTTCCACTGCATTGAGCTCCACAGCCCATTAAACACAGTGTGAAGGATAAAGGGATGATTAAAAGGACGAGTGAAGCTCTATACCTTCATCTCGGCTTTGGCAGATGCTGTACGAGAGCTCCTCCTAGTTTCAGTCTCGTTCTCCGTCGCTGCTGGTTGCTGGAACAGAAGACACAGGTTGAAATGAAGAGCAGCACAACTGATGGTGTTTTAATTGTGAACATTGATGGTCAATTTTACAGTGAACTCGAGTGGACAGAACCCAACAGGCTACAGTCAAATTAAGAAGCGTAGCATCACTCTTCAGGCAAAGGGTTCTACAAAATAGGGTTTGGAACTGAATCGCAAGATTGTTTTCTATTGCCATTGACGCTGGTTCCACAATCTTGAATGGGTCTTTTCCACGGGTCCTTGGCTGGTCATTTCTGTTCAGGACTAATAAACTTGCACGACTGGAACCAGCAAAACTTTGATTCAAGCAGCCAAAGCACAAAATCCTGGTGTCACCATATAAAGATGTTTGACTTTGTTTCTGCCATTTATAGCTAAAAATAGTACGGGATGTAAATGTTGATGTGCTGAACTCAATGGAATAATAGTGATACACAAAAAAAAGAATAATTTACAGGAACAAATGTATGTTTTTACGCATTTTTTATATTTAAAATAAATATATTTAAGATGCAAATAAATAATGATAATATTAGTTGTCCTGAACTCTACATCTTATCATCGCTATTGAGATACTGTTGATCACTATTAACTGGTGCACTGACTGATCACTTGATTATTACTGTTTTTAGGTCTTAGAGCTGGGTACAGTTTCAAAAAGGAATCAAGTGTGGTGAGCCTGAAGGGCCTGAAGTGAAATTACATGAAGGTGACTCGATAAAGCACATCTAATTCAATAAAAACACAACCTGCTGGTTATTACAGCGGTCAAGGAAAATAAATAAAATAAAAGCCTACACACAACCTCGGTCACAAAATAAGAACTTATCTGACTGTAATGGAAGCACTCCAGACAAAATTGCAGCCTAGCTGTCCAATTTAAGAGCCTAAAGCCAATAGCTGGCGATACGTTTCACTTCTAGTAGATGTCAATTACTGAATTTCATGAATAAATGAAATAGATATGATTATAAAGGCATAGATAAGGCTTAAAAGTAATCATCAAGGATGATGGAGAGATGAGAGAAAAGATGATTAAACAGATTTATAGCTTATACTAATCTTATTATCTTTGAAAGTGTCCGAGAGAAAAAAAGGCTTTGTGGAAGTGCACGTCGAGTTGATGGGTTGAAATCAATCACTCTACAGATGTGGTGGATAAAGAGGAGGATGAAATTGTGTTGTTAAGACATCACCCACGCTAGAAAACAGTGAAAAAGTGTCATGAGATTATAATTTGCTGTAAAAGAGCTCAGTTTATGATGTTACCTTTCGCTTTCGGCCGCGAGAGCGAGGAGCTTTAATAACGGAGGTCTCCAGCTGATCCTGCGGCTGTTCCTCTGGCTGATGCTGCTGTTGTACATCTTCAGGAGCCTCTGTAATTAAAACATCTATTTCAGTCCTTCACCTTCTGACATGCAGTCATAAGAAGCAGGTAATCACACGGCTGTAATAGAGGTCTGCAGAGGAAAAGTACGAGACCAACGGGAACGTTCTCCAAGCCTTTTATCAGCTACAGCACATCTTTAGCTAAAAATAAGTTCCTGACATTACTTCATAAAGAGCCTTGAGTTTAGCCAAGTTCATATCCTAACGTACAGTTAAGGTCAAAATTATTAGCCCCTCTATGAAAAATTTGATGTTTTAAATGTATTTATTGCTGTTAAATATGTTTTCAAACATCTCAATTTTTAATAGTTAGATCATTTAACTTTGCTCACAGAAATGAAATTATTTAACAAAAAATCTAAAACTACCACGGTCAAAAATATTAGCCCCCTGATGCTAATAGTCAGTTGTGTATACTTTTTGCTGGATAAAAGCCTGCAGTCCTTTGCTGTAGTTTTCAGCAAGTCTCTGACATCTCCTGAGTAATCCCAGCCTATTCTTCTTTGACAAATTTCTTAAGCTCCTCCAGATTTTATGGCCTTCTGGTATGAACCTTCTTCTTCAGTCCACCCCACTGAGATTCAGATCAGGGCTTTGTGCAGGCCAGTCAAAAATGTTCACTTAGGTAGTTCTTCACCAGGAGGGATGTACAGTGAGGAAAATAAGTATAACACACAAATACATTATTTAAAAATCATACATTGTGATTTCTGGATTGTTTCTTTTAGATTATGTCTCTCGCAGTGGACATCCCCACAGCATAATACTCCCACCACCGTGTTTCACTGTGGGGATGGTGTTCTGTGTGTTGTATCCTCTTCCTTGTTCTTCCAAACATAAGCAATGTCTACAAGGCCAAAGAGCTGTAGTTTTGCCCCATCTGACCAAAGGACCTGCTTCCAGTATGCAGAATCTTTCTCCAGGTTGTCCTTAGCATACTTCAGTATGGCTTGAAGGTCTTTTCTGCAGATGTAAACGTGATCTGCAATATTACAATTAATTCCTGCGCTGGGCTCTAGTGATTGTCTTTTTTGAGACATTTCCTGACTTGGCCAAGTCATTCATTGGTGTCTTGGCAGTTGATTATTTTTCTCAATTTTAAACTGATTTCTTTAGTTTTTGGCATGATGCTTTCTCAAGTGACAGCTCAAATGCTTACTGAAGCTTCTATACCAGGCATGTCTAAAGTCCATCCCGCAGGCCTCTTGTGGCCCATTACTATTTTTGGAACAACCTGCGATTTATTTTAGAAATAATAAATAAATAAATAATACAGCTATTAAGCAGTTTGTACAAAAAAAACGAGATACCTGGTTTGAACACTGGGTGTCGCTATCACATAAAACCAATCTAAAATGCTCCACATCTCTCCCCCAGATAATAATCTTCACTAGTGAAGAACTAGATGACCAACACAAAGTGTGCTGAGCTGCTGTCTCTGACTTTATATCTACAAGGTGGACCAACAAGGCAGGTGTGTCTAATAGAGTGTACAGTGAGTGGACACACACTAACACACCACCTCCACGTCAGTGTCACTGCAGTACTGAGAATGTTCCTGCACCTATATCATACCTGCTGTGGCGGATGAGGTCTAGTTAAGTCTTATTTCATTGAAAACAAAAATAAAAAGGTGCTCTGTGATATGTGACATGTGTCAAGATGTTGCAACTTGGATCAGTTTTGTTCATCCAGAAAATCCCAGATAATCAGTCAGAATGAGATCTGGGGAACTTGGGGGCCTCTGCTGACTGAAAGCATCCCACAAGCCTTTTCAGAGATGTTCCAATTATCTGGCCATAAACATTTGGTGCTTGTCAAAGTCTCCCAGCTCTTTAATCCCACGCATTCAACACGTCAAACCACAAGAACCAATGGCTCTCTTAGCGTATATCTCAGACTTCTCCTGTGCTGCTGATAAAAGAAAATCAGTGTTACTCACTTCCTCTATTAATCTGGTCTTAATGTTTTGGTATGTACAAACCGGATTCCAAAAAAGTTGGGACACTAAACAAATTGTGAATAAAAACTGAATGCAATGATGTGAAGATGGCAAATGTCACTATTTTATTCAGAATAGAACATAGATGACAGATCAAAAGTTTAATCTGAGTAAATGTAACATTTTAAAGGAAAAATATGTTGATTCAAAATTTCA
>BRDA01042363.1:0-7500 GCA_036984385.1 Crenuchus spilurus
AGAGAGAGAGAGAGAGAGAGAGAGAGAGAGAGAGAGAGAGAGAGAGAGAGAGACCTCCAAATTGCCAAGAACTCAATCCAGTTAAGTATCTGTGTGATGTGCTGCAGCAAGTTCAATCAAAGCTGGTTCCACCTCAGAAGACCTACTGAGAGCAAACAGCCGTACCAAAGCCTATAAGCACACTGTCAACAACTTGTGGGAGACACCAACACTGATACAGTCCTGCCTCTTCTTCTACCACAGAAGAGTATCTGGGGCAGCAGTGTTTGTGTATTTTTTTCATAAAGTAGTAGTAGTAGTAGTAGCCAATTAACCCATCCCATCATTAGTGGCTGTCCCCATCACTTTGCACTGTCCCTGACTCTAGGAGGGTGAAGATTAGCACAAGCCTCCTCCGTTGCGTGTGATGCAGCCACCGCCTCTTTTTGAACTACCGCTGATACACCGTCACTGTGGAGCCAACGCGCTCGGAGGAAACGCAGGATTCCCAGATCTGAATGGACCAATCAGTAGACGCCTGAGCCATTGCAATGTGAGAGTGATAGGGAGAGAGAGCGGCATCTACCCACCCAGAGAGAGCACAGCCATTTTTTTTTCGCTCTCTTGGGCCCCTGTTGTTGATGGCAAACAGCTCGACCGGAGTGTTTGTGGATTTAATCAGAGTCTCCAAACAGCTAGAAAAAATCTATAACCCTGTTTTGACTTAAAACAATATACTGTTATGGTAAATGCATAATGGGTGACCCCAAACTTCTGAGTGGTAGTGTGTATAGATGTTTGTGTTGGCTCTGTGGAAGTGAAGAGGAAAATCAAAGTAGGAAGAGCTGAAAGGCTTGTTTCCCATGTGGTCTTTTCCCATGTGTCACTTATACATTTATGTTGTTTTTAATTACAGTATCAGAATGTTCCAGAATGACTATTTTTGTCACTGATGTGATACAAGTTTAAACAAACTGCCTGTGGGTACCTGGTTCAATAAAGGTTCACATCAACAAGATACAGAAAGAAAGGCATCATTGTGTAGATGATGGTGGATTAATCCAATATCATTTTACATAATAATAAGAAATAAATCACAGCACATAGAAGGAATAGATGGAAATATAGCACAAGTTAGACTAGAGACCGGAGATGTTTCACACCTGGTCTGTAACATATCTCCACCAGCCTTACATCCACCATTACAAGTTCAATTCCCACTCAAAGTTAGGCAGATGTCCTCTCAACACCATCCATTCAATTCAAAACCATTCTCAACCCTTAACCTCCTCGCTCAGACACTTCTCTTCCATACCGTGCAGCTCTCCTCTCTCCTCTCTCTCATTTTCTCCTCAGCTCTCCTCTCGCTTCTGCTCACTCACCTTCTCTGTCATACTATTCACCTCTTCTCCACCTCTCTCACACTTCTCTTTCACACCATGCTCATCTCTCTCCTTTATCTCTGTTTGTCTTCAGCTATCCTCACATTTCTCTTCTCTCAGCTCCTCTCTCAGAAACTTCTCTTTCATACCATGCAAATATTCTCTCTCCTCTCCTTTATCTCTGTTTGTCCTCAGCTTTCAAGAGAAGCTGTATTAATTGCCCAGCTGTTTTCTGGCATCCCTGTAGTATCTTTGACAAAAAAATAATAAAAATAGCAAAAAAAAAAAAAAAACGAGCAAGTTCAACTCCCTGCACATCAAACACAAAACTCTGTTCTGTAGAGTAGAGCTAGTACCATTACAGGTTAGAATTCCCAAACAAGGTGGGCAAATGTTATCTCCACACCATTTCATTCATCAGTATTTCTCTTCCCTAACCTCACATCATCATCATCACGTATCTTCCTCTCAACCTGTTTTTTCCTCAGCTCTGTGTTCACTAGTTTCCTTTCCCATCTGTTTTATGACACCTTTCAGCATGAGTGCTGCCCAGTAAACAGCCAATCAGAGCAGAACTCATTAAATTATTCATGAGCTCACCATAAAAGGCTTCAGGAAAAGGTCAAATCAAAGCTTTTTTGTAGCAGTAGTTTTTAAATGTGGACATTAAAACTACATCTGAAAGTTTTTCACTTCCAGCAAAGTCCTTATGTGAACATCAGATAACCATTCAAACCAAATAACATGAACTGAAAAATGCATTTTAGGCCAGTTAGTGTCTTACTAACTCTTTACATCGCATTACTAGAAGCCTGTAGTGGTAGACAGCTTGTGTCTGTGTACAGTAGTGTGTATTACATATGAATAGTGTTTCATTTCAGCTGTCTAAATCCATTAATCCACCTCCCCCGCCCCCTCACTCTTACTGTAACCTGAGTGTCTTATCACTGAGTGACACAACTTACAATGTGTATACATCTCTCTGCTTCTCTCTCTCCTCTCTCTATTTCTCTTTATATCCATCCCTGCCCTCTCTCTCCCTCTCTCTCTCTCCCTTTCTCTCTCTCCCTTTCTCTCTCTCTCCCTTTCTCTCTCTCTCTCTCTCTCTCTCTCTCCCTTTCTCTCTCTCTCTCTCTCTCTCTCTCTGTCTCTCTCTCACTCTCTGTCTCTCTCTCTCCCTTTCTCTCTCACTCTCTCACTCTCTGTCTCTATCTCTCCCTTTCTCTCTGTTTCTCTCTCTTTCTCTCTCTTTCTCTCCCTCCCTCCCCAAGATAAACTTGTTGTCTGGCTTTCAGTGAAGAGTAAAATCAGAGGAGTGGTATCTTAGCTCTTGAGCAGTTGTTGAGAGCATCAGTCACGATTAGTCTCAGAACTGAATATGACTGTTTTAAACTGACTCACAGTCTCCAGTGTTTTTTAATCATGTATGGGCTCAAGGTGGGCTTCTTTATGAATGCGACAGAGAAGAGGCTGTGATTTTATTTATTTAAGTGAGGTTTCCGAGATAGCATCTGTCTCTCTCTCTCTATCTCGCTCGCTCTCTATCTCTCTCTCTCTCTATTTCCAGCTCATTAACTGAGCCTCAGGACTCAATTTTCACTTTGTTGTTGTTGTTGTTTTCTCTCTATTTTCTCCTCCCTCTCTTTCTCTGTCTCTCTTGTGAGTCGTCAGGCTTTAATGTGAGCTCAGCAGCTGCCCGTCGGCACTGCAGCGAAACGACACCGCAAATGAAGAGCACAACACTACAGCCCATACACACTGTCCAGAACTCAGCAGTGTGCAAATACATCTCAGCTCTCACACACTGCCCCAAGATACAACACTGACATAGATAAAGACATAAAGATGCACTAAACACACAAACACACACACACACACACATACACAGACACACACACACACATAGAGAGAGAGCACAGATCAGGATCTGCTAGGAATGTGCTGAAATGTGGGAAGTGATTATTAATGTATTTTAGAACTATTCAATAAAATATCCACTACATGACGTAATTATTCAGGCTGATTATTGCTATTTTTTAGATTGGCATGGGCTGCCCTGCACTCTCAATATCAGCATCAGCCATTGAACGCCATATATTGGTCAATCACTAGTATGCACCATTATTTGACAAAAAAAACAAATCCAGATCCAACTCACTGGAGTAGTATTGGTGTCGATATTGATCTTATTGTTACAGTATTACAGTCACTTGTAAATCATGTCAAAATAAAAGTCCCTACATGCATTATACCTTGTATATACTCTATATTGTATATACTGTATAAAGATACTATTTACAGTCTAAATATTCACAGTATACAACAGAAGTGAGTACACCACTGTGCAAAATTACTTAAATATAAAAAATAAATTTTGTCATCTTACACTGATTATGTTTATTGTAAGTTGAACAGTAGAATCAGACACGTTATTTACAATAATGGCTCCAATGCCAACAGTCAGTGCCTATGCAGACAGTTCTAGTGCATCTACCAAAAGGAAAACTCTATTAAGGGAACGTCTTCCCACTCAAAGTTAGTCAGATGTTCTCTAAACACCATCCATTCAATTCATTACCGTTTTCAACACTTCTTTAACCTCCTCGGTAAGACACTTCTCTTCCATACCGTACACCTCTTTCTTATTTTTTCCTCAGCTCTCTTCTCGTTTCTCTTCACTCACCTCCTCACTCAGACACTTCTCTGTCATACCATTCACATCTTTGGACTCCTGTTTTTCCTCAACTCTCCTCCTGTTTCTCCTCCTCTCACACATTTCTCTTTCATACCATGCACATCTTCTCTCTCCTCTCTCTCAGTTTGTCCTCAGCTCTTCCTTCCGTTACAGTCTAAATATTTACAGTATATAACAGAAGTGAGTATCACTGTGCAAAATGACATAAATCTGAAAAAATCATCTTACAGTGACTGTGTTCATTCTAAATTGAACAGTAGAATAAAATACTTAGTATAAATTTACTTTATTTACAATACAGGCCACAACGCAGAAAGTCAGTGTCACAAAAGTGAGTACTAGTGCATCGATCAAAAGGAAAACTCTACCAAGGGAAAGTCTCAAAACAAGTGATAATCTGTGTTCACAAAACTATTTCTGCTACTTTTAGTGGCTCACATGAACTCAAAATAGTTCAAAAGTGTGATCATCACACTGCTAGGCTATGCTACATGTTGACACTTATACCTCCGTTAGCTGCCCACCTAGTATAGCGACAACCTCGTCGTCCTGAATGACCTCCAGTGATCCTGAGACAACGAAGCAGAGGCTGTCCACACTCTCTCCAGCGTGGTAGATGAGGTCACCTGGAGCGCAGTGAATGGTCTGGAACTCCATGGCCAGCGCTCGTAAACAGCCGTCACTGGCCAATCGGAAGGCAGGATGCTCCTTAAACACCTTCCTGTTCAGGTGTACACATATATCAGCACGCATGTCTTTAGGACAAATCTGCAATACCTGTAGAGAAAGAGAGAGAAACAAAGAGAATGTAAGGGACAGAACCTCAATGTAAGTGGGCGGGGCTAAACAGTGTGGCAGCCACAATTCATTTAAAACTGGTTTTGCAGTTTAGTTTCCACATATTAACTGTACAAATATAAGGACATGAGACAAAAATTCAAACAAAAAAACAAAAGGCTGGGTAAATGGCCTCTATACACCATCCATCAAATTCAAAAGTTTTTTTTCTCTCAGACACTTCTATACTGTTCACCTCTTCTCTCCCTCGGTCTTTCCTCAGCTCTCCTCTCAATTCAGGATAATCTGTTTTCAGATCTGTTTTACATCAGTTTCCATTGTGCATTTTATTTCCCACTCAAGCTCAGGCAAGCGACTTCCACAAAACCATTCAATTCATAACAGCTATTCTCTGGAATGTGCAATTCGTTGTCAATTATCTTCCACAACATGTGTCCTCTCAGTTTTTTCCTCATCTCTCCACTCAAGTTGTTTCACCTGTTTTCTGGCACCCACACTGTTCTTAGCATCAGCATGCTGCCCAGGTGCATATCAGCCAATCAGGGCAGAGCTCAACAAATTATTCATGAGCTCACCCTAAAAGGCCAAGCAGCTTGTTTTAGGAAAAGTCAAAAGTGTTTTTATGTAAAAATCACTCTCACTAGTCACATACATTCAGAGAATAATGTAAAATGGATAAATTGATCAAATGCATTCTGTGCACCTTTAAAATGAATGTTATTTACACAGAGACGTAGAAAATAAGAAGTACACCACAAAAGCATCTCTTCAGTGAATTTCATGAGCATAAATACTTTATCGCAAGAGTGAGAGAGATGTGTAGATGCTTGTGCCGACTGCTAAAGACAGTCATATAGAGCAGCAGTGATGTGAGACATCTGGAGATCTGTGTAGATCTTTCTCCAGGGTGTACAGTATAAAACACTGCAGAGTGCCTGCAGGTGGGGAACAACAGCTTGCTACATCAGCAAGAGACTGAACACACCAACACACACACACACACACACACTGAAAAAGAGGTAAACAACTACTTCTCATATGAGACTAAAGTGTCTTAAATCAGATATCAGATTTGGTCTGAATTCACATTTCTCACATGAAGTTTTTAGTAAATATGTTCACTTGTCTGTTCTCTTTGCGCAAAAGACTGCTTGTTATTATACAGTAATGAGCCAAAACATTAAGACAGAAGAAGTGAACAATGCCTGGGATATACTAGATGGAAAGAGTCACTGTATGTAATGTTGGAGAACCTGAGAAAGGGAAAAATTTATATGGTTAGATGCCCCTGGTTAGATGTTAAAGACTGGTTTAGGGGCTTGTGGGGTGCTCCCGGTTAGCAAAGGCCCACTTGACAATTAACAGGTCAATTAACAAGTCTTGCTTCAAAAGGTTGGAGACGTTTTGCTGGCATGGAGAAGACTAACAATATTAAGTACAATGGTGGGAAAAATGATTCACACTTTAGTTATATTAAGTTCTGTTGGCCACGGGGTCTTATCAACACTTTCTGTACTAGTCCATTATCTGCATAGTAACTGCTGTGCAGGTTAGTTCATTTATGATTGCAGTGCAACAAAAATGGCTGCCCTGCTTATGATTGGCATGAAAGAAGTGCAGCATGCAGTGATTTGTTTTTTGGTGGTCTGAGGGTGCGTCTGGTGATGATACTTATCAGGGACTGTGTGCGCAGTCTGGAAACGCAATGTGGAGTGATACTGTAAGGAAGGTGAAATGATCATTACTGGTGATGAGACATGGATGCATCACTACGAGTCTGAGAGTAAACAGCAGAGTATGTAAAGGAAACATCCTCAATCACCAAAAAAAAGTTCAAAAGTCAACCCTTAGCTGGAAAATTGATGCTGACAGTTTTGTGGGATTCTCAGGACCGGTACTGAAACATTATCAGCAAAGATTCAACAATCAACAGTGAACTTCTCACTGAAGTTAAACACAGATGGCTATCCAAGGGTGTTGCATTGTTGCATGACAGTACATGTTTACATACTGCTGCCCATACTGTGTTAAAGCTCCTCCCTATAGTCCTGATCTCAGACTGTCACCTGTTTGGTCTCCTGAAGGAAGTCATAAGAGGACGGAGATTCATCTGATGGTGAAGACAGAGGTGCATTTGTGGCTCACAGCTCAGCCAAAAACATGTTTTAATGAGGGAATAAGAAGGTTTAGATTGACAAAGTGTGTTGACAAGCAGAGGGATTATGTGGGAAAAATGTGTTTCTCTTTTCTGAAAATGAATTCAAATCAATTCTACAGTCAGAGTGCGGATCATTTTTGACTGTCCCTTATATTAGCATATTGGTCATAATCTTTTGGCTCATCTGTGTTATATAATAAGTGTTGCAACTAGTAATGGTTGGAATACAGCAAGAAAAAGCTGAACAGCCAAAAAAAGTAAGAGTCAGTGAACTGACCTTTTGACTTTGAGGCAAACTGACCAATCACAGATCGTTTAGTATGATGTAACCCCAAGTATAAACATGTTACGATTATTCTAACCAAAGGCTTGTTGTGTGAGAGGCTGCTGAGAATGTTCCTATGTGCCTAACCTGTGTAGTTGTTAATGTGGTACCTTCTCAGTGTCGATGCCTCTGGACATGGACCATGTGGAGGCGATGTAGTCCA
>BRDA01042364.1:0-10322 GCA_036984385.1 Crenuchus spilurus
CAAACGTGTTATTCCTTCTCAAAAGTCCACCTGGGAGTCAAGTGTGAGCCTTGCCAACTTCCCAAAGCAAATGCCTGAGTTGCAGACACTTCCCAAAAGAAATGTTACAAATATAGGGGTTACATTAACTTCCTTTAGCCAATGTATTATTTATTCCAAAGTCCACCTGTAAAAACCAAAACAGCCACCCCAACTTCCCAGTTACATCAACTCCCAAAAGCATCAACCGTAGCCTCAAAAAATCCAGCTGTCATAACTTTCATTATGGCACAATTTCCCTATTTCACTGTAAATTGAGTGTAAGCAGCTGTGCATGCAGTTAGCAGGCAGCGTATCCTTCCTCATCACATCCCTGTGGGTACGTGTTGCCTGAGCAGAAAATGACTTGGGTTTATTCGAGTGCTGATTCATTTGCAGCCACTGTTCCAGACAGTCACCTCCCCAAACCATGTGCATGCACCGTTTTACAGTGCTCGTCTGCGGTCTGCATCTCCATTACTGTGCTGAAGGCCCTGGAGACAAGTGTGGAGTACAGAACATCACTACACTGTACTATCTAGGCGTACATGGCAACATATGACGCACAACTGTTGCACTTATCCTGCGCCGCTCAGATGATGGGACCATGCTTTTGAAGTGAGCGGAGAAGAAATAAAGCTCATTAGTGGATGTGTAGAAATCTAGCAGGACTAAAGCAGAGCTTTCCAGCCCCCAGCTCCTGAGCTAGTGTCCGCTCCCCTGCGCTCATTAGGCAAATACTGCACCATCTGTCATTACACAAGAGCCACTGTATCCACTCACACAAAGAGACTGAAAAAGTTCTGCTTCTGATACAAGAAGGGAAGAGAAGAGAAGATGAGAGAAGATGAGAGAAGAGAAGAGAAGATGAGAGAAGAGAAGAGAAGCTGACAGAAGAGAAGATTAGAGAAGAGAAGAGAAAATGAGTGAACAGAGAAGAGAAGAGATGAGAGAAGAGAAGAGAAGATGAGAGGAGAGAAGAGAAGAGAATGAGTGAACAGAGAAGAGAAGATGAGAGAAGAGAAGAGAAGATGAGAGAAGAGAAGAGAAGAGAAGATGACAGAAGAGAAGAGAAGAGAAGATGAGAGAAGATGACAGAAGAGAAGAGAAGAGAAGAGAGAAAATGAGACAAAAAGATGGTCTAAGATGAGTAGAAGAGAAGAGAAAAGAGTAGAAAAAATAAAGGACAAAAGAACAAAAAGATGAAAGAGAAGAGAAGATAGAAAAGAAAATAAAGGAGAAGAGGAGAGAAGAGAACAGATAGAATAACAGAGAAAATAAAATAAAAGAATTGATAAAGGAGAAGAGGTAAGAAGAAAAGAGAAGAACAAATAGAATTATGCAGAAGAGTAGAGAAAGTAAATGAAAAGAAAAAAGAAAGGAGAAGAGGAGAGAAGACAGAATAAGAGAAGAGAAAAAAAAGAAAAGAGAAAAGAGAAAACAAGGAGAAGAAGAGAGAAGAGAAGAACAGATAAAATAACAGGAAAAAGAAAAAAGAAAAAAGAAAGGAGAAGAGGAGAGAAAAACAAATAAAATTACACAAGAGTAGAGAAAGTAAATGAAAAGAAAAGAAAAAATAAAGGAGAAGAGGCGAGACGAGAAGAGAAACAGAGGAGAACATTAGACGATAACCCTGTGTTCATGTAATTAGATTCAACCAGGTGATTAATTGTGGCAGTGGGACAATTAGCACTGGTACATTTCTCATATCTCTCTCTCTCTCTCTCTCTCTCTCTCTCTCTCTCTCTCTCTCTCTCTCTCTCTCCTTTCTGTCTTTATCTCAGTCCTCACACATCTTGGAGAGTACAGTGCCCTGGAGGACCGCCCTAATGAGAAGACTAACAGAGTGTCACGTCTCTGGTCTTGCTGAGGTGTGTGTAAGAGCATGTGGCTGGTGTCTGGGACTGACGGTGTTGTTTGCTTTGTTTGTACACCAGCACTAATCATCCTCATTAGACAGTACACACTCATTAATTACCCAGTCAGTGGACAGCCTCTAAAAAAAGAATCATTATTACCATCTGAACAGCTTTCATGCAGCTTATAGAAAAGTCAACTCATATCAGAAACCTGAATTTCAAATCAAAACGTTGTTATACTGATAAAACACGGCATTCGCTCCATATTCCAGACAGTGAATACCGAGACACACCTAAAAACTACTGTTGAGCACGAAATGATTTTTTTATTTAAAAAAAATTGTTTATTAAGGCTGCACAGCACTGAAGGGACTTTATGTAGGCTCATCTAGCAACTCAGATTCATATCAGAAGAGGGCGCCTGCCAGGACAGAAGCTTGGTTGGTAACTGTTCAGACATCAGTTAAAGATTGCAAACCAAACAGCCAAAAATCGATAACTTGAGCAGGAAAAAAGTGTCCGTTTTCGTATGACTCCTCCCTTTTGTATGTATCTCAGAAAATAATGTAAGGAATGGATGACATGCCGGCAGGTCCAGACTATTTAAGAGGTTAAACGGGTCTACTGCACAACAATTTGTTACAATAAGCCACACAAATTTGAATCATTGTAAATAAATCCATCTGTGTTTGTAAATACACTGTATGCGTGATGGTAACTAGTATATCCATGTTTTGTTTTGCAAATGCATTTCAAATCTGATCTGTCCATCCGTCGATCAAGTTGATGGACAGCATTTAAAAAAAAATCCAAACAATCACTGAAATCTGAAGCTCGTTAAAATGGTATATCCGTAATGATGGGTTTGGTTGTGAATTATGCACAATTGCTGTAAATTACACCCCATACTAAGTCTGCAAATCCAAATGCCAGTGATTGTGCATCTAAATGAAGGGAAAGAACACACTGGAGAGACACGAGCTGGCAGAGAATTGTAACATTTAAATATATCTGTTAGAGAAGCTCTTTTTGCGGATAATTCAATGGCCAAAATTAACATGCAATTATGTAATCGTGCCAAGCCCCCATCTGACATGGAGCCAGGTTCACAAGATAGACTCAGCAGACGGAGCTATTCTTGTTGCTGATTGTTCTGGTGGCAAGAAAACAGACAGAGATGGAGAGATAGAGGGAATGAGATGGGAAATAAGTGAGCGAGAGAGGAAATTTGTGAAAGCTGTTATGAATTGATTGGTTAGCATACAGTTACCATTTGCCTGACCATGTGTAACAAATGTAAAAGCAGCTCTGCTTACAGCCCACAAGTATCATAAAATCTTTGTATTTATTTATTTTCTCTTTTATAATCCAGGTCCCACAGGGAATATTTACTCATCTGCTGAATGAAGTAGAGAGCACACTGAGGAAAAACAGAGGGTAAGAAGAGGTGCATGGTATGGAAGAAAAGTGTCTGAGAGAGGAAGTAAGTGAAGAGCAATGAGCGGAGAGCTGAAGAGAGAGGGAGAGGAGAGAAAATGAGTGCAAGGTATGGAAGAGAAGTGTCTGAGAGAGGAGGTTAGTGAGGAGAAATGAGAGGAGAGCTGAGGAAAAACAAAAACAGGACAGAGAAGAATTGCATAGTATGAAAGAGAAGTGTCTGAGAGAGGAGATAAGTGAAAAGAAAAGCTTTTATATGTGTTTAGAGGATGTTTGCCTGACATTGACTGATGGGACTCACTGTGAATCATACACTGTTGTAAATTACAGCCTGTCTGCAATTCCAAATGTAACATTTAAATATAGATTAGAGATTAGAGCTTTTTGCGTTCGCTGCAGATCATCAAACGGCCAAAATTTACGTAAATTACGTAATCGTGCCCAAACCCCCCTCTGACACGAAGCCAGGTTCACAAGTGTGTGTTTTGTCGCTCAGCAGACGGAGCTATTCTTGTTGCTGATTGTTCTGGTGGCAAGAAAATAGACGGAGATGGAGAGATAGAGGGAACGAGACGGAGCGAGAGCGTGTAGATGGGGAAGACTTTCCTCTTCAGATAAAAACAGGCCTTGTCAAAGGCTCTCCTGCGGCTGCGTTACAGAGATATGTGACAGAATATTTAATGACTCGACATCTCCTCTTCCATTTGAACTTTTTTTGCATCATGGACTACAAAGAGCCACGTGATGCCTTTGCTCACGAGGAGGAGGCGGCCGCCACGCTGCTCTGCACGATTTGTAAACACTGTAGATCTCTTTGTGTTTTTCTTTTTCCAGACCACATTTACACTACCACTCAAAAGTTTGGGGTCACCCAGAATTTTCTATGACAACACACTTTTATCTGTGAAGAAAATCATGTTTTTTTAGCAGCCGGGAGACTCTGATAACAAAAACATGTGCTGCTGCTCTAGATACTCAGTCTTTTATGGGAGAAGGGTGAGGCAGGACTGTACCACTGCTTTTTAGCTCAGTTTTGGTGTCTCCCTTTACACAATTTTTACTTTTGTGTAAATATGGACCAACTTGACCAGCTAATATGTACATTCACCAGTTTTACTGGTGAGCTTCTTTAAAATGTCTCAGTTTCAATGTTTCCTGCCATCTAGAAGATTAACAGTATTCACATTCTGTAGTTCCTCAGACATATAGTTGGTTTCATCTCCAAAAGTGTTCCAGGGACAGTGCTCTGGTTTAGCACATGCTCAGTCTGAGAACCTGATAGAAATCAGAATATGAGTGTACGTGCACTGAAAAAACCCTTTAACCTCAAATCCAGTTCTCTGTATCACAGCTCTTCAAGAAATAACAGTATGGTGTTTATTTGAGCCACGTTAGGAGACTACTGAGTTAGAGCTCCAGTTCAGAAGTCGCTATTGTTTGTTTTTCTTGGCATTACAGTAATATGCACACATTCTATTACAAACCACCTCAAGACAATATACTGACCATTTAATCTAATCAAACCAGTCTAATTAGTATAGGATTTATAATCCAGACTTTACCCCTCTGATCTTCTCACAGCAGTCAGGGCTGCACCCCATTGAGAATCATAAATATTAAACATGTTCAGTATTTAGACTCAGTGTGTGTAGTGGGGGGTGGGGCTGATTCTCTGACATATCATTAACGTCATGTTTGAATACCATCAACCAGGGAAAGCTGAGCTGAACTGAAAGTGTGTACAGGAGAAGATAAAAGTGTCTACATGGTGAGCGAGGTGGACTTGTGGAGCTGTGACAACAGCATGAGTGTCTTTATGTCAGCTGTTCTGGTTTCATCCACATCCTTTTCTTTTTCTGAGCAGAAAGATCACAACTAGCATTCCAATGCTTTTGCTCTCATCCGCCATGTTTGTTTACATCTAGTTCTCGAGAACTCCCTTGAGGTTCAGAGCTATTGGTTGGGTGTATTACTCATACAGGGTCTGTCTCAATACCTAGTGAGCTCTCTACATAGACAGTATTTTACTTCACAATATGCACCCTTGAGAAGTCTGTCTCAATTCTTAGATACCTCAAATTGCTGCTACTGAGATACCTTATTTCAACTGAATATTGAGAGAGCATCGACTGCTTCCTCAGTCATTAAGGCAATCCCACAATGCAATGCAGTGAACAAGCATAGCAGCCAGCAGAGGGCAAGCAGTGATATATGATTATTAAATGTGCATTATTCTTACATTTATTTCTACTAAAATGACTTTATAAACTACAGAGCAGATCTATGATGGTTGGTGCTTGACTAACAACGATCAAGGAGAGAAAAATCTGTGAAAATTATGTGTGGACTGTCTCAGTTTTAACACTGTTTTGAATTTTTAAGCTCCTGTAGTGTGAACCAGGCTTTAATGGTAGTGTCACACTGCAGTTTAACGAGTGTACTAAAGAACTTTTTATGACACACATCATCATCACCTACCGGAACTGTGTCTCCCTATACTTCACTTTGATTGGTTTATAGAAGGGGGTGCATCTGCCAGCGTGTTGTCAGTTTGGCGGGTAGTTAATTGTCATACCTTCATCCACTCAGACAATATGGTGAATGCCATTTTTGTGCATTTTTAAAGCTGTTGCTTCACATCTTATAAAATGTAAATGAAACATTTGGTCTCCTCCTCTCCTCATGGGCTGGTGTCCTTTTTCTGCCTTTTTTTCTTTTTCGATTGTTTAATGAGTGATGACAGCTTGCCTCAACTTCCTATAATTGGTCCAAAAATGTGAACCATCCAAAAAAAAAGTGTTTTCACTCTGCAAATGAACCAAACCATGGTTCAGTTCAGACCACCATTTTTGGTCGCCCCAAATTCTGGTCCTTCAGACTGGACCGTGGTCTGAGGCATGTGTTATTCAGCAAACTGAAACGGCCGAAGGTTTGAACGAAACATGGTAGGTGTCACAGCACCCTGAGTTTAATTCAAAATTCACTGTCAAGTGCATTGACGATGCAGATCCACCTGCCTGGCTTCAGATGTGAGGTAACGGGCGTACTCCAGCAGAAGACCTTCAGCAGGTGGGACACTGTACAGCTTGAGATAAGCCAGGCAAAGTCATTTCCTTTGTGTGCGATACTGTGAAATGTCTTCCTTTCTTTCATTTGCAAATCGTGACGCCGCCTTCAAAGCAGCTGGCGGAATAGCTGACAGGTTGCAGAAGGCTTATTTCACTTTCTAACATCTCCTCATCATCAACATACTGATGAGTATAAGGACTGTTTTCCTTGAAATGCCAAGTTTCAGAGTAAAACCGCTAAACAAACGACGAGTATTTGAGCTCCCGCTGTTGTTGTTGAATCAAAGGTTTGTGGACACACCTTTAAGTTGCAGCCGTTGCTGATAGACAGTTTGTCTAGTCCCTGAAGTACTGCAGTAGAATAGGACTAAACATGAACATATTGGCACCATGTCTAATGCCAGGTGAGGGCTAGAGGGGTACAAAGCCCAGCTGTGGAGCAGCAGAACTGTGTTCTCTACTCAGTACTTTTGAGATGAGTTGGAGATGATCTGGACAGTAGAGTCACTTAGAGAAGTTGTGAGATGTCGGTGATGTATTTTGCAACTTTTGCCTTACAGCTGCAATTCTACACTAAAGTCACACGTATGTGTGTTGACTGGCTAATCTAAAGTGGAAAACTGTGTGAATGTGATCTACAGGAGCTCTAGAGATAGAGTGAGGTCTAGGAGAGGTGTGTAGACAGGCAGCAGGGTCAGCGGTGTGGCACTCGCAGTTGTTTGATGGCACAGCAGAGTGGGGTGTATCTGTCCGAGTCGTTGTCTTGCCACAAATGAGTCGCTTTCCCTCTTTGATCTGTTTGGGAAATGTAATGAGACAGATTCCGTGCAGATGTGCCACCTCTCATTGGGCGCTCGCAGGCAGTGCTGGCACTGGGCACTGGAATGCCTGCTCTGTTGCCATGGTAACCGCTGGCTTGGGGTGCTGGGGTAGGGGCTGATTGGAAACCAGGCCTGGATGGGGCAGTAATTTGACCGGTGGGGAGCAAATATATATATACAGTGAGGAAAATAAGTATTTGAACACCCTGTGAATTTGCAAGTTCTCCCATTTAGAAATCATGGAAGGCTCTGAAATCATGGACACACTCCTGCGAATGAAGAGAATAAGATTCAGCATTTCTCTGAGTAATTAAAATACAAATATATGAAGGCAGCAGTCCTAAAATTGCCTTATAAATGAAAGTTCGCAGGGTGTTTAAATACTTATTTTCCTCACTGTATATACATCTTATGTTCATCTTATCTGCTTAATCCTCATGAGGGTCCCGGTGAATCCCTTACCCCTTCAATGGGTGCAGGGCATTCCACTATTATAGCTAAACCTACAACAGGGTGCCAATCCATTGCTGGGCACACACACAGTATATACACACACAGCATGTCAATCTAGTGTACCTAATTAACCTGACTGCCATAATTAAGTAGAATTTCTTAATAGCTTATCGTAGGGATTAAAGTGTTACGGTAGCACTGTTCTTGCTTAGTTCCTCATTAATTATGAGGAACTCAATAATTATGACCACAGTATTGATGTTTTCTATTAATATGCATATAAGCTAAGCTTCTCTATACAAGTCAGTAGACTAGCTCTTGTATAGTTGTATAAAAAGTTACTGAGATGGTTCTTTGAGATGGACTTGTTTAGACACATTACTTCTTTAACAGTGTGCCCGTTTTGGTATTTTTCTCCGCTGTCATTTCCAGAAGGAAAGATCATGTCTTTGTTCCTCCTGAACACTTCTCACGATCATCTCTGGCCATATTTACTCTCCACTGTTTCACAACAGATGACAGCGATATGAGAATAACTGTCCGTCATTTCTCACTTAGTCATACGCAAGTCAACAATGAGTCATCACACACACATACAGTACACCCCAACAGAGCAGTCATGGAGCCACTCAGGAGTCGGCACAAGCACATGCCAGTTTGACTGAAACACGAAAAGCAAGTGTAAACAACAGTAACTCGGGTCAATATCACAACTCACAACACAGCCAGATGGAAAAGAAGCTAATACATAACACATTTTCTGTAGGGTGCTGTTCGTAATAGGGCTGGGCGATGTTTACCTAACTGGCATATGACGATGTCAACAGTGAAACATTGTGACTGACAATGACATCGCAGGTGGGGCGGTAAGAGGACAAGTGTGAACTGGGAACAAAATCCAGTCCAGTGTTTAGGGTAGCCCCCCCACCAATCAACTGTCATTCTGTCCAGGATAAGATGCCCTAGCGCTGAAGTGCCAATCCAAGGGAAGAGGGGTGTCCATCAGTGATCAAGCATCATTTTGTTGTCATTCCGTACTTCGTTTTTCAAATTGTGTTTGCTTCTTTACCCAAACAGTGGTGAATAACTTTAACACCAATGAAGATCTGGTGATGAAATTTGGATTAAATACCTCAGTCTGATGATGCAGTTCTTTTCTCCTGATCAGGTGCTGATGTGGTCTGTATGGAGACCTGCTTTTTTGGGAGCTTAGTGTCTTCTGAATGGAGTTTGTAATCCAGTACGTTCACATCATGAACGCTTCCTCCTGTACTGTACACTGATATATTATGTACTGATCGTTGCACAATTCAGGGTGAAATTTCCAACATTCTGTGCTGTGTCCACGAGGACAACTGAGGACTTTAATGTCTGACTGCAGTGACAGGCCACTGATGGAGATGGCTGGACGGGCGCTGACTTCCACTCCTACAGCCGCAGATATTAATCATCAGAGATTAACACCCATCTACCTGCACTGTAGTCGCACATGTCTGAGGTTTATTTAATCCTCATTTCATTACCAGATCTTAGTTATTCATGTTCGGGTAAAAAGCTAATTGGACACTGTGTATAAATGTTAGTTTCTAGTTAGAGCGGGGTGATATGTTTAAAAATTTTATCACAATAATTTTTTCTATATTGATCAATCTCAATAATTTTCACAATATTAAATTTTAAACACTGTCATAGTTTTAAACATCTTTCTAAAAACATCAGACTAAATACATGAAATGTTACTATTTAAAATATTAAAACGTTTATTTCCAGAACATAATATTGTAGCGTCCGGCTGGACGCGTTGAAAGGATGGACGAGAAAGACGTTTACAGTCGTCGCTTTATTGTTGAAACTTACAATGATTGCTGTCGGCAGGCTAGAGAGCCAAGCTAACAGGCTAATGCTAGCACTCGGGCTGACACACACACAGCAAGCCCCCCTCCTTCTCATACTCCCACAAACAGATGACCACACAGCGACCTCACGCTCTCTTGCCTGGCCTCACTACGCTCTCCTCCAATCACAGCTTGTCTTAAACACAACAGTGCATGTTGGCGGTTCTGGTGAGGAGGAGCTAACAAGCAGCAGTATTAGACTTCAGAACTCACTGTCAAGCTGCTTAGATGTGAAATGGAACTGAACATTAAAGCTTATCGAATTCTATTGTCCCAGCTTATCATCGTCATCGAGGGAAAAATTATCGTGAAAAAAATCAATATCGTTTTATCGCTCAGCACTAGTTTGCATCCTGTGTTTAGGTTTGTGCCATGTGACTGTGTTTACCTTTCTGTCTCTGCTTGTGCCCCGCCATAATCATGTTCACCTGTGTCTCGCGTTGTCATGCTCACTCCCGTTTGCACTTGTTCTAGCCCTGATTACCCTGTATATGCTTCCTACACTTTCCCTGTGTTAGTTGTCTGGTCTCATCATCCCTACCATCACCCTCCGGCTGTTATCTCATGTGTAATTCAGATTAGTTTCATCTGTGGACATCTTTCTTTTTTTTGCTTTGTTTACATTTCATTTGCTCACATTTATGTCCAGTCTTCTTCCTACAAATGCCAAATGCAGACTATACATATACAAACCGGATTCCAAAAAAGTTGGGACACTAAACAAATTGTGAATAAAAACTGAATGCAATGATGTGGAGATGGCAAATGTCA
>BRDA01042365.1:0-26692 GCA_036984385.1 Crenuchus spilurus
GTACTCATCTGTGCTACTCACTAGAGACTCCACAGGTCTTCATGGATAGGTGGAAACCTTTGAGAAGGCTAATGTTATACAGTCCTTGTTGAAATAGCATGTGTTTTTGTAATTACTGATCCTGAAATAAGCATCCTGTTCACATGTGTCCATGTGTGTGCTGCAGGAATGTGTCTCTGCTGAGAGAAAAGGAGCTCCAAAGCGAGCAGCATGAGGAGACCGTTCAGAAACTCCATGCTAAGCATGATGCTGACATCAGCCATTTCCAGCAGGAGCATGCACTGTCTACAGCCAAGGTCACCACCACCATGCATGCACTTCACTATTGCCTTAGTGACCAGCTTCACATTAAACATTATTAGTACAACTGCTTAGACCACTACAGAGGTTTTGCAGTTGTTTTTATTAAGATTTTGTGCATATCCAAACTGACTGTGAGTTTCCATTACTTTATTATACTATACTATTACTATATCTTCACTGAATCATTTGAAAACGAAGCCAAGACGAGTGTGGATTCATCTATTACTCTTGTAAATGTGGAACTGTGATCATAACAATGGCTTGAATGTGGAAATACAATATGTCCCATTTGCTTTTTTACCCAACAATCATTAATAACTTTAATACTAATTAAAATATGGTGATGAAATTTGGATTAAATATGTGTGAAAAAGACTGATGTTACATCATGTGTTGACAGTGTCCACCAACAGTGTCCCAGCTCACTTGAACTTGGTGCAATATCCACCAATAATCCTCTTATTTCCAAAGTGTTTCAGAAACTCCTGTTTTGTCTACTGAATCGAGTTTGTTATAAAGTACATTCACACCATAAACACTTCTCCTGTACACTGTACTGATATATTATGCACAGAGTGAAACTACCAATGTCCCGTGCTGTGTCCACAAGGATATCTGAGGGCTTTAATGTCTCAGATGACAGGTGACGACAGGTGACTAATGGAAATGGCTGGATGGGCGCCGGCCTCTACTCCTACAGCCACCAGTATTATTCATCAGAAATTATCTACCCACATTGTAACCGAGCATGTCACTTTTCCACACAGATGTGGTATATTTAATCCCAATTTCATCACCATATCTTCATTAGTAGTTAAGTCAGTCACTGTCCTTTGGGTAAAGAAGCAAATGGGACACTTTGTATATTCTGGGTGCTGTTTCCAGGCATCCGAAATGATCGATGATCTGGAGCACATGGTGGCTCAACTTAAACAGCAGCTGCAGGACAGTGAACATCGAAGACAGAAACAGCAAAGAGTGAGCTCCCATTGCATTTATCTACATGTTCTAACTCCCAGAAAACAGTATAAACAAACTCCTAACGCAACTCTTGCTTTTTGTTGCACCAAAAAAAAGTGCTTCAGGGTTTATTTTTATTTGTATTATTTTTTAAATTCGCTTAGAGATCAATATACTTTTATATCAACCACATGCAATACAAATGCAATTTTTTTGATAACCTGTGTGACTCAGTGTTGACTCAAGTTTGATTTGGATACCTCCAGGAGCTGGAAAATAAGATGAAGCAAGAAACAAAGGAGCTCCAGCACAAAAGTGAAACAAAGGTGAATTTTCTGTTATCATATCCAAATTTCTCATTGAGTCCAGGCAGAGGTTCAACTTTCTGCTGTGAACAGAATCAGTTTAATCTCTTAGTCTTTCATATTAAAAGCTTAGCCAGTTTTGTGTACTGGAGTACTTCAGAAGAGATTTTCACCAAGGACGTCTTCCAAAAAATATTTTTGTCTCTAAGCATAGAGATGCTAATGGCTAGACTAGCAGCTTTCATTTAGAGTCACATTAACCAATTCATCAAGTCAAGCCTGACATAAAAGCATTCCCTCTGTTTTTAATAACTCCCATTTACTGTGATGGATTAGAAACTTGAGGATGTAAAGCTTAGAAGTCATTATTGGGTACTGTATGTTTTCAAGCTGGGCAACCTGTTATGGTGTAGGGGTTACTGAAAATGAAAGGAGAGCGCAACTGGACGGTCATTGCTTGTGTCCGGAGTCTACTTGATTGCCTCTGCAACTTTTGAACATTTTAACAGGGACCGCTGCGAGCAGTCCCTTTCAAGACTCTTCAAAGCAATCACTCTGTCATAAAAACACAAGAAAGAGAAAAGAAAGGAAGCTGTCCTAATGAATTGGGCTGGTGCAATCAGGTGGAGATAGAGTTTTAAGATCAGGGCGACAACACCTGGGCTGCAGCCGGTCAACCCCACCTTCAAAGTCTTAAGCAGGGCCGTAAAGGTGGCTAGTGTGAAGGGCACATCTGCACAGCCGGCGCCATATACAACTGCAGATAGTCAGGCAGGGATGACCCCTGACCTAGAGGAGATAGAGGAAACAGAGTCTGCAGGGCCAAACAGAGGCCCAGCTGTGTGTTGGGACGTTGAGAGGGTGGGGTCTGGTAGGACGTGCTGAGTGATGGATGCCTCTGCTTCCTCGTGCAGGTGCAGGCTCTGCAGGCCGAGCTGGAGAAGGAGCGAACCGACACCAGGAAGAAGGTCAGCAAGTTGGAGGATGCACTCAGGTGAGCTATAGGAAGGGAATGCTTCACCCAAATATGGGAACAAGCACACTCAACAGCTTCTTGTGCTAACACGCTACCAAAATTAAAACTAGCATTGAGCAAGTGAGAACATGTATGTAGGGAATAAAAACTAGCTGGGTACAAATGAGAACATGCTAATGATGAATTGGAGCTATTGCAGTGTTGTGTATTACTGTATATTACTGTACACCTGCTTTTTTATTCATTTTTGCCCATTTTTATCCCTTTCCCAATGTCGTAGTAGCCAATTAGCTCATCCCATCCGTTAGGCCTCACCCCATCACTCTAGGAGGGTGAAGACAAGCACAAGCCTCCTCTGTTGCATATGATATGGCCACCGCCTCTTTTCAAACTACCGCTGACACACCATCACTGAGGAGCCAACGCACTTGGAGGAAAGTGCAGGATTCCCAGGTCTGTAGATGCCTGAGCCAGCAGACATTGCAATGTGAAAGTGATAGGAGGGAGAGCACCATCTACCTGCCCAGAGAGAGCACGGCTCTCCAATCTATCAGTTCTGGCAATCCTGCTTTTTCCTCCAAGCTTGTTGGCTGCTTGGATGGTGATGCATCAGCAGTAGTTTGAAAAACGGTGGTGTCTGGATGTCGCATGCATGGGAGGAGGCATGTGGTAGTCTACATGCTCCTAGAGTCAGGGACATTAGAAGTGATTGGGAGAGTCCTCGTGAATACGAGTGTCCATGCATACCACATCACCACATGATCAGGAGAAAATAACTGCACGCTGGACATTTTCAGCATCTGCCCTTTTCACACAGACTGAGGTTTATTTAATCCTAGTTTCATCACCAGATCTTCATTAGTATTAAAGTTATTCACGGTTACGTTTGGGTAAAGAAGCAAACAGGACTCCCTGTATCATACCATAAATGAAGAAACTACTTATATAACTAATATGTAATTAAAGATATAATAGAACATAGTAATGGTACATAATATTTATTTTTTTTGTATTTCATCTGGATTACTGTGTGACTTCGTGTCATCCAGTGGTATCATATGGCATCTTAATACATATATATTCACCATCACTATCCTTCAGAGTTTGCTAACCACAACCACGTCCAGGGTCGTTTCTAACTGCTGAAGTTGCATTGTTCTATGCTAACCCTGTTTGGCTTGAATACAAACAATGCTGTGGTCTGGACTGTGATTCGTGGTCGCAGTCTGTGGAAGTGGCTTAGCTCAAAGCCCTGTTATGGGAAAGGCCATCTCTTGGCCCACAGCGTGGCGCTCAGATGTGGCGTTAGTGCAGGGTTACCGCCCGTGCTTCCTGAACCTACTTCTCGCCACAGGAATGCGGCAGGAGACGTGGTAGTGGCCATGCTGCATTTGAAGGCACGTACCATGTTATTATGCATCACTGAGGTCGAGCTCTCCCACTGTCTGCCTGGCCCTTGGCATACCTGTGTCCATTCTCTTAGCTGTAAGCAAAGAGGAGAGAAGCTAAACCGTCTCACCACACACATGTTCGTCTGCAGAACCTTCACACTTCTGATCCAGAATCTCACACTCTGGTTGTAAGAATGATGTAAGGCTGGCTTTGTTTCCACCTATGAGCTCACTGTTTGCTGTTTACTGTGTATTTGTTTGGCCCCTGGCTGTGGTATATCGCACATCACTGCCAGTAACTGGCCTGTTTTAATTAGGCTGCCGTCATTAACGTCTGCTGCATATTTGGTGCCATGCCAAAGGACAGGTGACATCATCCTCCACTGGTCTGTAAGTTAGGGTAGCAAGTTTTTCCCATGAACGTTTGGTGGTCTTTCTGTTCAAGTGACAGTATTCTTCAGCTTGCATTCTTATCATAGTCAAGTTATGTGGTGTCTACAGTGCCTCTTTATTAGTTATTACAGTGCATCTTGAATTTCCCGCAAGGGATTAATAAAGTATCTATCTATCTATCTATCTACCTATCTATCTATCTATCTATCTATCTATCTATCTATCTATCTATCTATCTATCTATCTTAGTTGCTCATAATTTCATTCAAAAAAGGTAAACTGTTCACTATGTTCATTATGTGCTGTTACATTACATTGCTGTTCATCTGTATGGATTATAACTAATAAAAATAGCTGAAAATAATTTACTGAAAAGTGCCCTATAAGTACTACATCAAAAAATTAGAATATCATGAAAAAGTTAATTGCTCATAATTTATTTAAAACAGTAAATGGTCATATTTTAAATTATTTACATGTAAAGTTACATTTCAAGCCTATTTTGTTTTACTGATCTTTTTGGCTTATAGCTCATGAAAAATAGGAAATCTAGAATCTCAAATATTCAAATATGTTATTCTATGTTTGAATAAATTACTTGTCAAACATTAAAACTATAAAGTATTACTAAAAACCTACAACTTCAGAATATACCACTTTCTGAATTTGATAATGACCACAAGTCTCAGATATATACATGAAATGCACTAGTATTATTGTCAATTCTGTATTTTGTGTAAAAAAAAAAAATGTAAGAGTTTGACTAAATTGGCTATAACAATACTTTCAAAGTTATTCATTTTTCTCTTTGTGATTATTGCAGCTCCTGTCAGATCTACCTGATTTTCTTGTTTAGGTGCTCTTGTAGGCTTGACAAACTGAGACTTGCCAAAAACTGGTACATATAAGGCTCTGTTATTAACAAAGACAGGATAAAAGTGTTATGTGATTTATGGTGAATGGACTGATGTCTTCTTTCTCCTGTAAAGTTACTTTAGAGTAAGAACAAGTCACTGCAATCCAGTGAAAGATTTTGGGAGAACGTGGTCAGACAAGGCCTAAATGAAACTGTTGTGCTGTCGCAAAACTATCAAATATTTTTGAGACTTGAAAAATAGGTTATTTCCTCCATACGTTATGTCTCTTGAGCTAGTGCTGTATTGTCTGACATGCATTACCTCATTACTAGGCTGTACACAGATTAGGAGAGTGCTAATGAAATAAGAGTTGGTTCTGCACCATTAAACACAGCTCACAAATGGACTGAGCCACAGCCAACAACTGTGAGGTTCATGAGCCTTTCCAAATGTAGCTGTTGCCCAGGGCATAGGAGGTGACTAAGCACTAAAACCATTTGACTTAGTAACTATAACTTGTACCTTGAATCAGAATATTTCTGTGTTTGGTGACTGTTGTGGTCAGTTGTCTTGTGATTGTGAGGTATTGTCTTGTATGTTTTATTTGTTCCATCGTAGTTTAATCACCTGGCAGAAATCTTCATGGGTAGAAGTCTTACACTTGTTTTCATTGCATTCTGATGTGGTAGAGCTGTTCTATGCATGTGGGAATTTAATGTTTTAGTTATGCAAATGAAGCCAGCACTCATAACCATAAATAGTTGTGTGTGAAACTTGTAGTTTTTATTATTACATACAGTGAGGAAAATAAGTATTTGAACACCCTGCGAATTTGCAAGTTCTCCCACTTAGAAATCATGGAGGAGTCTGAAATTTTCATCTTAGGTGCATGTCCACTGTGAGAGACATAATCTAAAAGAAAGAATCCAGAAATCACAATGTATGATTTTTAGTAGTATTTTTTCATAGTTCACATTCACAGGCAGCATTACAGGTCTTCTCAACCTCGGAGTAGGACGTTTGTGATGAAGACCAGGCTGGCCTCATCCAGTTGGCTAAATATGACTGTACTCATTTGCATAAAATGTAAGTCTGCTCAATTATTGGCTCATTGCAACTAGACGGCATTAACATAAATATTATGAAATTGTTGCACCAAGTGCAATCCATTGAAATGAATAAGGCACATTGAGCTCAAGTGGACCTGTACTGGTTCTCGGCTACTCTGTTAGGTACTCAGATACTCTGAGATGGGATATAATTAGTGAATGGTAGAAAATAATAGTAGTCATGGATGCTATCAAATATATCCAAACGTTTTCCGACATTCACATTTTGTGTTCCATACAGCAAATCATTTCTGATCTACAGATATTAACAGCAATGACTTAAAAGCTTGCATTTGGCTGGAAAAATGCCCACTGTGCCTCACAAGGCCCACAACAGAGGACACATCTGCAGTCAAAAGCAGATTAGGACAAATAAATTAAATTGTGTGAGTAACGCACAGAGCAGGTGTTGCGTTAACACGGGTGCTAATTAAGCAGTCGTCAGACTAACGAGCCCTGAGGCCCCCACCCTCCTCCTCTCACCACCCTACCCGCTCTGCTACCTGCCTGCATCTGACCAGCTTTAAAGTCAGTCCAGGACTTCAAAGGGCCGGCCAAGCATGCACATCAAATGTGCAGCGCCTGATAGCAGAGATGTGAGGATGAGTGGAGAAATTTAAACGAGATGGAACCGCATAAAACGCAGCTTGCCTGCCCTGGTTTGTCTGCAGCGGTTTGCAGCAGAGGACCTGGCACATTGCAAAATGTGTGCATGTATGTACTTTGCATGTTGAATACTGCACTGTTGTGCGAACATGACATTTTGCTATACAGCACAGCTGTGTTTGTGTGCGATTGTGTACTGCACATGAGAAGGAAGAGCATTTGCATGCATAAATGGTGCTTTGCATGATGAAATGGTTCAGATTGATGAAGAATGTATATAGAGTTTCTTTGAAAATGATTCTATTATCAACAAAAACCTGTCCAAGCTGGACATTGTAAAAATAGTGGAAACTTTTTTTGTGCTATACACAATCACTTTAAAATAACCTTTTACACTCACTGGCCTCTTCATTAGGTACACATAGCTTATATATACAATCATTGTCCATTTTTTCAGCTTCACTGACCATATAGGTGAACTTTTTAGTTCAGACTGTTTCACCTTCTGTGCCTCTCTTCACCCTGTTCTTCAATTATCAGAAGCTCCTCAGAACCACAAGTTAGTGGATCATTCTCAGCATTACAGTGACACTGATGTGGTGGTGGTCTGTTATATACACCTACCTTGTTGGTGCACCTTGTAGATGTAAAGTCAGAGACAGTACCACATCTGTTGCTGCACAGTTTGTGTTATTCATCCTCTAATCCTTCACTGGTGGTCACAGGACACTGTCTTCATGAAGATGTTGGCTGGATAGATTTAGTTGGTGAACTATTTTCACTCCAGCAGTGACACTGAGGTGTTTAAAAACAACAGCAGCTTCTACTGTGTCTGATCCACTCATCCCAGCACAACACACACTAACACATCACCACCACATGGTCCTGTGGGGTTCCTAACCATTGAAGAACAGACTAAAAGGAGGTTAACAGAGCGCACATATATGGTCAGTGGAACAATGAGTGTAGATACAAGGTCTGTGTACCTAATTAAGTGGTGTCCAGTGAGTGTATAATCATGCACCCCAAAGACCCAATTCATCATGAAAATTGTTGATGGTCACCTCTAACAGTGTCGTGCTTGTTCTAGTCTTTGTTTACAGTTTTTTATGGAGTAAATTCAATGTAACCCCCCTTCTTTCTTTCCCTTCTACTTGGAACTATAAACTGTCCCCCTGAATATCTCCCTTTACATGTAAATGACTCCTGATGTGTCGATTTGACTTGTGTTCCCATAGCAACACCACACAGAAGTACAATGCTTGAATATAAAAAAGTGAAAGTTTCCATCTTTCAACCTTGTGTATTTCTGATCATCAAAGGAAACTGCATTCAACAGCCAGCTCTGCAAACTAGAACTGCCTGCATATGACATTTATTAAAACAAAGAAGAAAGAAAGAGAGAAAATGACAATGAACTTCAACCCCTTTCTCTCTTTTAAGGAGTGCCTGGTTACAGTTATGAGGCCTGACTTTTTCCTCTCTGTTCCCTCTTCCATCTTCTCGTAACCTCTTTTCTTTAATCATAACCATTTCAGGTCTACGGGTTCACCGTCCTGTTCACCCTGCACGCCAATGTGACAGAGGCTATTCAAAGCTCCTCTCCTTCACCTTGATTTCTCTGGATTGAGGCTCATTTGGACGCTTCGGCGAAAGCTTTCATCGCTTTTCAAAGACCCATAACATAATGAGGACGAGGGATCAGTAGACAATCTTCTTAAGGCTCGTTTAAATTGGCTGTCAATGCTAGTAAAGCGAGAGTGCTGTCTTAATCTGTAACGGGGATGCCAGTGTAAACCCCCTCACGTGAGGGGAGTGCACCAGGGCTGCATTCTTGGCCCGCTCGTGTTGTTCCACGTCTGCAGCTGTGGAGTTTGCTCTGCGAGCAGCCTCTCTGCTCAAGCTGTGCACAGAATGAGCCAGTGGAGCTCTGGCTGCAGGGGGAGGGTGAAGGGGTCACGCTCCCAGGGATTCAGGGGCCAACATCAAACGGCCTAATCACTCCAATCCCACTGGATCGGTCTGGGGGATAAGAATAGGCTGGATAACAAACTGGCTGGCCCTGAAACATTGCTCTTCTCTTTTCTTTCTTTTGTTTTAAACCAGATACTGTTGCATTCCCTGGATGAACCCTAGCAAGTCTATTTGTACTTTAAAAGTCCCTTTTCTGACCAGAGAAACCTGAATCGAGTAAACCATTATTTCTGATTAACAGATTTGCCTTTGGACTTGCTCGGCTTCATTCGGTTCTTTTCTGTGAAACTTCTCTGAAGCGACCCGTGTTGTGATCCATGGCCAGATAGAGGCAAGTTCTCTGGCTTCAAACGTGCTGTGTTTCTATTAAAAGCAGGCTAGGCCTGAGTTGAAAGGCACAGGCTTAGGACCTGAGGCTGCCTCTCGCCAGCCCGGCCATCCAACTTTGCAGCAACAGAACAAAGCCCCCTCCCCCTTCTCTTTTTTATGATTTCTACCAACTGTGACCTTTTTTGATGTGGAGAGATGGTCTGAGCATGGAAATCAATAAGCCCATGTGCATTTGAAGCCACCTTATCTCAGCCCACATTCCTCACCGGCGTCGTCAGGTACAGGTGGGGCTAAAATGGGTGAGGGGGGATGGAGGCCGTCTGAACACTGCCTACCTACTTGTCTTGGTGCATGGCTATAAGAATCCATTCATTGATTAAGAACTGGGAGCAGGTCTGGTTCTTTTGAGCCACAAAGTAGATCATAGTAGTTGTCAGAACTGTTGAAGTCAATTAAAGGTCCCCGAGGCACTCCACTTGCTTTTAATGACCTACAGGAGATATTCATAAGGATTATTGGCGAAGAAAGTTGACTGTCTTATCTCACAGTGAGGCAAGCATGATTCAGACGTTGCTGTAGGCAATAGGCAAACAGTTCTCTATGTGATTTCCTTTCACACCCAGCACATGCTCCATGTCCAGCTCTTGGAATCTGATCTGAGTGCTATTCAAATGCATGCCCATTAGTCCCTGATGTAAACGCCATTGTATTTTGCACAGGTAAAAGCCAAGATGCCCATGCTGTAAATGCCATTCCTCCTTGTTTAACATGACTGTTGGCCAGACGTCATGTCATTAATACACGTTTTCTCCCACTCATCTGTTTTCCGTTCGCTTACATGCCTTTTCTTCATTTCAGCTTTGCATTGTTTATGAATTACGACCTGTGTACATGTGTGGCTAATACATGCCTGATGTTCCATACCATCCCCATAAATGGCTAATGAATCCAAAGTGTGCTAAAGGCACGGCAGGGAGAGCAGCACAGCCCCTCACCGCCAGTGAAGGGAAGAATTCATCTCACCATTGCTAGGAGAGAGTGGAGAGGCGTGCCCTGCTGCATATCAGCGGAAAAGCAGCCAGCTGTTTCTTGCTATGTGCGCCTCTAAAGAGCATCTGAAAGCATTTAAATCAAACATAGTCACAGTTTCCACCCTGCATTGTATGTATCCCATCAGCCCCATCCAGTTTTTTTTGCTCTTCCTATAGGAGACTGGGTGATCAGGCCCGTCTCAAGCACATGGTGGTATGACAATGCCACCCGAGAAAAATTGTATTACATTTTTACAACATTAGCTTTACGTTACTGCTCAAATGTTTGGTGTCACCCATTAAATGGAACATTTTCCAAGATAGCACATGCTTTTAAATCAAAAGAATGTACTTTTTTCTAGCTATTTTGAGAATATGGTGAAATCTACTAATGCAGCTGCTCCAGATATTCAATCTTCTATGATAGGAGAGTGGCGCTGCTTTTTAGCTCAGTTTTGGTATATCCCATAAGTTTATAGGCCTTTGTACAGCTGTTTACTGTCCACTGAAGTTTAAAGCATCAATGGGTCGGAATATAATGGGTATATTCTTTGAGCTAGTGCTTATTAGCACTTTTTGTCTTGTGTACAGTGTTCATAGAGCTTCTAATAATAATAATAAGTTAAACTTATATAGCGCCTTCTAATTCATTGAGATACATTAAATGTATTCATGTTTGTCTGATATTTTCTAAATCCCATGATGCCTTGTACAATGTGCTAAACCTCTGGTGGAGAGTAAACAATGTACTAAAACTGCACCAAGTATTGAAAGTATTGACACTTTTCTGCACTGAACTTGGCAGTCAGGTCTATGCTTGGTGTGTTAAAGCATTAAAGATGATGGGGAGTGTTTAGTTTTTTAGTTTACAGCTCGAATCTGTACTATAGCTTATAAACTCACTGTCAACAACTTGTGGCAGACAGCAAAACTGAACTGAAAAGCAGTGACATTGTCCTACATCACTCTTCTACCATAGAAGACTGAATATTTGGAGCAGCAGCATTGGTGAATTTTATTGTAGTCTCAAAATGGCGAAAGAATGCATTGTGGTGGAAAATTCCGGGTTTCCCCAAACATTTGAGCAGGAGTGTAAAGGTGAACTGAATCAGTGACTGGAGTAGTGATATAAATTTGTGTGGATATTAGCTTAACCAGTCTTTCCAGTGTTGTGCTGCTAACTCAGAATGACATGCTTTTGTGTCATCAGTGTGACGGTTAAGCAGGTTAGAAGCTAATCTGATGTTTAGTTATATTCCCTTAAGGGTTACACACATTGTTTTGTTCTGTCATATACAGACTGCATCTTTTAACAGGCGACCTTAAACCCATATGGGCTGATGGGGGAAGTTATCACAATATAGGCCTTTTGCAGTGTCAGGGGAATGACACTGATTTAAGGGGGTCGAGCTGCTCTGGTGGGCGTCGTGGAACACAATCCCACCCAGGAGGAGCAGGCATGGAGAGGCAAAGGCAGACCCTCCTAACTCAACTGTACTAACCCTGGTGGTCCCCACTGTCATATCAGTTACAGCCTGAAACGCACTACACAATCAGAACAGCAAGTCATTAACATAGCTTTTGGCTTGTGGCTTTTTCCATATTGGCTTGCATTGAATTGCTGCTGATTAGCAAGACAAGAATTCTGCTCTTGATATGACTTGTTTAGGTCCAACGAGTGATTGCATGCATTTTTGTGTGTGTGTGTGTGTGTGTAAAGACATTGCAAAGACTGAACCGTCAAGCAGTCAGAAAACTGTTGCCAGCTATTTCTTCACCATTGAAGCTTCTCAAAACAAATATTTGTGATAGCATGCAGGCGGTCTGGGGAAGGGAAAAATAACCCAGCAGTGCATATTAGCAGTATGTTCGTTTGGTAAAGGCTAATCCCTCGGCTCTTCCGTCTCAGCGCCGAAGCAAAAATAAAGGGATTTGGTCTTTGCGAGCTTTGACATTACTAGCACAATGGCGCATTGGCCGCTAACGTCACACTGCAGGGCCTTCTCTTCTGCACTGGCCTGATTTTGCCTCTCAGATCCAGCCGCATTAAATCTCCAACAAATGCCCTTCTGATCATCACAGACAGGCTCTATTTGCCATCTTTAAGTTCATTACTCTCTTCTCTCTCTTTTTTTACTTCACTGCCGGACCTCTGACAGAATATTTGACCACGGTTGTGTGGTGTTAAGGCTTTGCTTTTCTCATCGCTGGTATTTTTGAACGTTTGCGTATTTGCATGCCAGTCGAGAAGCTTGGGAGCCCGAGCTCTAACTGCAGTGTTTCTGCTTCTCTGGGGAGAGAGCGATGGTGGAGGAGGGAAGAGAGAGAAGAGGGGGAAAAAAAGGCGCTCCTCTTTTTAGGGCGCTGAATATTTCAGCTTTTCATTTTACCCTCTCATTTCATGCGCTGCCTCTTTTTTCCAGCTTTGATCTCTTTCTGGATTCGTTAGCATTCCGCTTTGACAAGCTCTGCAAAGTGGCTGGTCTCAGCTTTTCGGAGTGGTGTAGAGCGCAGGGTCCCACATGGGGTCCACACCATCATACTTTAGGTGTTTCAACTTTGTGTCCATTTCTGAATTCGGTTGGTCAAATTCTCAGCATTCCTTTGATGTGTGAGATGGATGAGTGGATCTTCACTTCTGCTTATGCACTCGGTTCTGCTTTTCTCAACTTCTACTGACCATTTGAGTTTCTATGTTTGAGCGAATTCTAACAGACATACAGCATCACGTCAAAAAAAAAAATACAATGTTGTGGAAAAGTTCATTTTGTTTGTATGTCATGCGTTTGGTCTGTTTATTTATACATACACATTACACTTATATAGCGCCTTTCTAGACACCCAAGGACGTTTTACAATAGACACACTTCATATACACACACTCAAGCGAGAAGCAGCAGCCAGTCGTGCACAGCGTATTCTTAACTGGAAGCAACCGTCCACCTGGAGCACTGCATCAAGCACTAGGGGGATCACCCAGGACAGAGTGCCAACCATACATTCATACACAGACATACACATTCATACACACCCCAGGGTAATTTTAGGGTAGCCAATTAACCTGATCTCCATGTTTTTGGACTGTGGGAGGAAACCGGAGTCCCCGGAGGAAACCCACGCGGACACGGGGAGAACATGGAAACTCCGCTCAGATGTGGACTCGAACCCAAGACCTCAGCGCTGAGAGGCGAACGTGCTAACCACTAAGCCACTGTGCCATCCCAATATAATTATATACTCATGTGTTTTCATTCATGTCTTGGCCTTTGTCCTGCCCCATCACATCCATCACGTCAGTGATTGCACCTCTTCTAGACCTTGTGAATCATTGTCTGCTTAATGATGTCCCCTTTATATACCGTCCTGCCTCTCTGTATGTTGGGAGTCATTGTTTATCGTGTTTTGTGTTTAGGTTCAGTGTAGACGTTCACTGTGTTTATTTTGTGCTTATGTTTTGTTTTATTCGATCACATCATTAAATTTCAGCCTTCACTGTAAGTCTGTCCACCTTTCTGCCTCTCTCGACCTTTTCATTGCATGTAAAGAAACATTTCAAGACTTTTTGTTTTACTGTTGATCCGTTTGGCTTATAGCTCATGAAAATCAGAAAACCTGAGTCTCAGAATATTGGAATGTTTAATTGTGAGCTTGAGTACATTACTGTTTAGACAGTATCAACATCAACAAGAGACTTGAAATATGTCATTTTACTTGTAATGAATACAAAATGTAGACCATTAACTGTTTTGAATTTAATTATGAAAAGAAAGGAAGTTCACTATTTTTTGGAGATGCACTATTATATAAGTGTAATGAATAGAGTCGCATCACATCCAGTCAATATTCATATATACTATATACTAATATAAACCCACTTCTCATTGGCCTTCCTAAGAAAGCATTTCTCTTTAGTATGTCCAAAACTCTGCTGCAAGATTCATCTCTCACTCATATCAGCTCATATCATCCCAATTCGGTTTCAGCTAAGCTGGCTTCCTGTTCCACTTCACATTCAGTTTAAATTCCAGCTATTAACTTACAAATTAGCACCAGCCAACTTAGCCAAGTTTCTGCATCCATTTTTAAAACAGCTTTGTTTCTGGTATTTGCCCTTTTTTTTTGTATTTCCCTCCCGATGTAGTAGTAGCAAATTAACCCATCCCATCCATAAGTGGCTCTTCACATCACTTTGCAATGTCCCTGACTCTAGGAGAGTGAAGACGAGCATAATCCTCCACTGATGCATGTGAAGTGGCCTCTTTTCAAACTACTGCTGATACACCATCACTGGGGGGCTAACATGCTCAGAAGAAAGCTCTGATGAACCAATCAGTAGACGCCTGAGCCAGCAGCCATTGTAGTATAAAGTGATGGGGAAAGTGCACCATCTGCCCACCCAGAGAGAGCACCGCCAATTTTTGCTCTTGCAGGCCCAAGCTGTTGATGGCGAATAGCATGACCAGGATTCAAACTCGCGATCCTCTGTTTATAGTGTCAGCGTCTTAGCCTGCTGAGCTACTTGGGGCCCAACATCAGCATCCTTACTGCACTTCCCCAACACTTAGGTCCTCTAATTCTGGTCTTTGACAGTCCCCAAGTTTGAACTGGTCACTACAGTGTCATGGCCTCCAAACTATGGAACTCCTTACCTCAGTCACTCAGAGACTGCCCTACTCTATCCTCCTCCAAAGCTCAGCTTAAAACCTAAAAAAAAATCTACTCTCCATTTTCATTCTTCTGCTATTTATTTATTTTTAACTGCGCCCCTAATAATAAGTCAAGATCTAGCAAATGCAGCTATTATATAATTGTAGCATGGGTATTGAATGGAAAAGTAGCTACAGCTTATTAGATTTGGGTTACTATTCAGTATTCATTGTTAAATAGCATATGTTCTACATAATATAGTGTCACTGCTTTCTTAAATACTTCAGTTTGGCCTTGCATACCACTACCTACAAATGTAGGAATAAACATGTGACATACTGTAGCTGTAGACTAGTTGCTCCATTTTAAAACCAAACGAACCAGCTTTACACTCCAAACATAACTGAATTATGTTTGGCTGCCATCAAACCATTTGAAGGCATGCACATGTAATACTGAATGTTTATATTTCATATATACTGTAAATGGACATTTTATACTTGATCGGGATCTCACTCTGTAAAAGTCGATGGGAGATGGGTTCATTTACATATATCACAGTATCTGCTTTCTGAACATAAAAATGCAAAATACTATTTATCACTTGTTTAGTTAGTACAGTGTTTTATAGGGCTGTCACAATTATGACATGCTGTCCTGATTGCTATTATTTGAGATGGTTATTTAAGTTGAATACAGTTGTTTTCTGCCGTTATTACATTTCACAGTGACGTGTTTATTTTGCAACAAAAAGTAAATTGTCAGTTATGTAATTAGGGAGGATTCACACTCTGTTCCTATCTTCTATTGTTTTCAGTGGGAGAGGTGTATTATCTCTACTATATATTCACGGTGTTACAGTAACTGTGGACACTCCAGGCACCTTGAGTTGAAAAAATCTGCTAAAGTGTAAACCTTAAAGTGTTTTTTTTTCTGTGCCTACCAATCAGATTAAAGGGGGTAGTAGTTCTGCAAAAGTCATAACCTTACGTTTGTTGCTACTTGTGAAGTAACATTCTAAAATGCAAGACACAACCAATAACTTTCAATAATGAGATTATTTATATGTCAGTTACTCATCTGCTAAAAGGTAATAATCGTGGCAGCTGTGGTTATTTAACCCCTTAAACAAATACTTCACCTTTAAGTCATACGTACCCAGTTTTCTAACATTGCTAACACTTGGAGTCAGTAGTGACCTAAATAGCCCAGTTGCTTCTGTCAAACTATACATCACCAACACTTTTCTTAACCCTCATCCAGATTGTAAGTAAGGTCTCAGAGATTTGTTGATGCGTTTGAGTGGGTTGAGATCATTTAAGGATGGTTTTCTAAACTAAAGAAGCTAAATTTGGACTCTAAATATGGCCTTGACTCATCAACTGCATTTGAGGTTCTCTTTAAAACTGTTCTGTTGTTATATATTTTATATTTTAATTTAGTACAAGTGCGATGCATATGGAATAACACAGAATAATGGTTACTGAGTAACACGTCTTAATATTACAATCAAATAAGAACAGAATATTAAAGACTTTACCCTTTAACATCCTGCTCATCCATTTGGTAGTGCATGTTTAAATCAATGTTGTTGAAGAAAAAGTTTGAAAAAACTGTTGAGCCTTTAAAAAAACATTGACTTGTTTTTATTATTCTATAATATTAATTTAAAAAAATAATTAAATGTGTTCTTTCATGGTGAGGATGTTAAAGGGTTATAATGGAAGGAATCCATTTCACCGTTAGTGGTGAGAGTGCTGTTATATGCTTTCTGAAATCCATCTGTACAGGTTTTGCTTTGCTTGCCACACACATTACCTCCTCCCCTTTCCATTTCCGCCACGAGTGCAAGCGACTGCCCATGTCGGAAATGGAAAGCCAGCAGCAGGAAAATGAATGGGAAGCCGAGATCCACTGCTCTATTTGAACACAGGCTGGGCGCAGCAGGCCTCTCCAGTCATTTTTGTTCTGCGGCGAGTTCCCCATCGGCGTGCTCATTCTCCACATTGGAGGCGTCTCGTGGTTTCAGAGGCTTGGAAAATGGACCCTCCTGTCTGGCCTGTGGCTAGGCGGAAGCTCCGTCACCCTTTCCTTAAGTCCTCCTCCTTCTTCTTCTCCAGCCCGCCAGCCACCCCCCTCGAGAAGTCCTTTAAGAGCACGGGATGAGAAGGATTTCCTCTGGTTCGACGGCATGTCTTTAATTTGAGCCTCCTCTCCTTCCACTTCTCTGACCAGAAAACCCCATTCTGAAAAAGCCAGCACGGTCTCGGCAGAGCTGGCATTCCCCTTTTACTGCCCTACGTTTCTTTATTCGTCCGCCGCCATCGCCATCCCTCGCTCTGCCCTCTCATCTCACCCTTCTCGCCATGATGGATGGTGACAGACTGTCTGCTCCTCACTTGACATCACACACTTGAAGCACACCCACCGCAGCCCATACCAAAGGCAAAGACATGTTCAGTGCATCTGCATGGCCAAGAGAGAAATCTCAAAGGAAAGGCAGAGAAGGACTTTACCTGACAGCTCTTCTAATGATCAAAGTCTCAGAATCCCGCCTCAGGAAGCCATACTTGAGTCTAATTAATTGCATCAATAGTTTTGCTATTGCACCATTGCATTTGGGCCTGGAGTAATCCATCCTGCATATTTTGTTGATTTCCTTGCATTAGCACACCTGTACTTACTGTAAAATTTAATAGATACACAAAACCCCTTTTAGGGTTTGTCAGCATGCCACAATGGTTAAAGCCTTTTGGGAGCGTCCAGTAGCCCTTTTGCAAAGAGATGTTCTCTGATTAATCCAGAACCGAAGCTTCTAAACTACCAACAGGTCTTAGCCCCTTTATATGGGATGGTTACTTGAGGCGCCCTCTCTTGGGCTTAGTTAGGATAGTGTAATTCCTTGATTTGCAGTGAGTGACGGGGTATGAGACTAACCGCTACCCTGATCAGGATTAAGTGGATGGGATAATGGATGGATGATTTCTTGAGGTCCTTTAAATATATTTTATGCAGTGCCAACATAAACTATAAAAAATGTGCAGGGCAATAGTACAAGGATTGGGAGCTTCTGCTGTAGTTGATCTGCTAATATATTCAGCATTTGTCGACCAGCTAGCACATCACTTTGGGATATTATTATCATAGACATATGGGATTAGGTCCAAGTCTTGTGCAAAGGTTTTAGGTACCTAAAAGCTTTTATATCAAATGATCATAGCACATGCAAATGCAAATCTGGTTAGTACTTGGATGGGAAAACATTGTGCTGCTGGAAGTGGTGTTGGTAGGTCAGCAGGAGGCTCTGTTTATGTTTTCTGTGTGGACTCCAATGCATCAGTGTAGTGATGGGGACACTCTACTGGATAAATGGCTCAGTCTGTCGGAGGAGACATAGAGTCAATTCTCTGAGGTCAGAAAAAGATCCTTGGTCGTTTCCTCTAAAAGAGTAGGGCTGTTAACCTTGTTGTCTTGGCCAGATTTCCCACTCCTAATCATCCTTATCTACAGCAACTGGCTTAGTCTCTCCCCACCTTCTCACCTCTCTCTTTAATGTGTGGTGAGAGGTCTGGTGTGGACTAGCTGCTATCATATCATCCAGGTGGATGCTGCACATTGGTGGTTGTTGAGGTCAATGTCAGTTATATTTTTAGAGCACTTGTTGGCCATAGTGCTGAACAAATGATGCAGTAAAAGAATTTACAGATATTTTTACAGAACACTATAAAACTAAGAAGTGACTCGTCTCAAATATCAAACCACTTTGAAAAGACCTGTATTTGTGTTGACCAATACATGATTTGGCTGATCAGTACTTAATTAATTAATATCAGATGTGTTGCTGGTAAATTTTACAAATCTATGCCCTACACATGTATACACTGGCTGTAAACATTGAGGAAAACATCTGGAACCAAAAAAAGATTGATGTATCATTTGTTTATTTTCATTTATTTAAAAATAACAGTCATATATGAACAATGAAACTCATATTTGTAATATTTATGACATATAAAGTGACACATAAAGCATAAGGCTTTTCAGTAGATGGAAGCATGGAGTGCTCTAACCCGGTAGGCATCTCTGGTGAATCTATGAAATAAAACACTGTGAACTATAACCAGCAGGTGACATGTCACCTCAAACCATCATAGATTGCAAAAACTTCACACTGGACTTTGTGAACATGTACCAGAAGCAGTGGGCAGCCCTGTCTTTGCCCCACATGGAGCAGTTGGGGGTTAGGTGCTTTGCTTAAAGGCACTTCATTCATGACCTGCCCGGGGATCGAACCTGCGACCTTCTGGTCACAAGACCAGATCATTAACTGCCACGGCTGCCTCAAAGCCATAATATCAATTAAATTATGAACAAAAATGATTTTGTTAATAATATTCTCATTTTTGATGAATAAATGTTTTACAAACAAAACCAGTTCTTGCAGAGATAAATGGTTGTAATGTATGTGCTTATGTGCTCAGACTTTTGACCAGTCCTGTGTATGCTGTATATTTTTATGTCACAAGCCCTCATTCAGCCACTTTTGTCTTTCTTCTCCTTGAAAGACTCAAAGTTCAGAGAGCTATTTTTGTGGCTTTGTCTCTTTCCCATCTTTTCTTTCTTTTTCAGTCACTTTTTTTTCCTCCCCCTTTTTCTCTCCCTCTAAAGCGGGTTGCTCCACATCAGAGATCCACTGTCTGAGTCTGCCCTGTAGGCATTCGTGTTGCAAGGCAGATTAATAATTACAGACTTACAGAGTACACAACATTGGAGGAGCGGAAAAAAAGACAATTTCTGAATCTTTTGAAGTCAAACATGAGAGAGACCAAAATTACACTGAGAGGAGAAAAAAAAAGCAAGAAAGGAGGGGGAGAAGGTCCCCAACTTTTTTTGTGCGTTTTCTTGCTCTTTGTAAACAGTATTTCCTGTTATTATAATGTCTGGCATTTGGGTGTGCATTAAAGAAGACAGTGACTAAGGCGGGACGGACACCACATCAGAGATGTACTGTAGGTGGTGGTTTGTCATTGAACCATGTGAAACGCTTCTGTGGAGCTTTTCTTTTCTCATTTCAACATTTCTTAAAGAGTTTCATGTCCAGAACTGCATGACGGAGCACTTTTTTTCTGTAAACAAATGAGCTTGTAGTGGATTGTGACTGTGTTGAGCTACATGAGATGTTCTCTTAGCTTCTTCCTGTGTAGTGATACAGTACACCCCTGCCCCCAAAACACACACACACTCTTAAATGCCTCACCTTCCTCCGTGACATCAAACAGCCTGATTTCATTACGTGTCATGTTGTAATCCGTGTTGCCTCAGTGCTGTTGTCGAGTCTTTTGGCTCTTCTGGATGTGGCGGTTAGCACGTTTGATTGCATACTAATGTTTTATCTCCCGGGCTCTAGCGAATCTTCCTGTCAATTAAAAGTAATTACCACAGTAATTGCACTCAGGGAGTGAGGTGCTTTTCACTACATGGATGCTGCTCACACACACACACACACACACACACACACAAACGCATTCTGAGAGGAGCTTGACAGGCTCTTTGTAGCAGTCAGTCTCATCCCAGGCTGTGGACTGTCTTAACTCTGACAGCTCTTTTGGCTGCTGTCTCTCAGTATTGTTGTTAGACATGGTGCTGAAGCTTTGTTTGTTTTGCTAGCTGGAGCACGCCACTTGCTCTCGCTCTCTCTCTCTCTCTCTCTCTCTCTCTCTCTCTCTCTCTCTCTCGCTCTCTGTTTGTCTGTACTGGGCACTGAAGCTCTCTGTTCACTATGAAAAGCAGCACCAATCAGGTGATGAAAGCAGACGTTTTTCTCATCTTTTCATTTTTTTCCACTGTCTTTGCCTCCAAAATAGGATGCTATACACTATGAACCATTTAAAGGCTTTGTATGTGTGTGTTTTCCCCACACTCTATGCCTGGGGACATTATAGACTTGGATTGGATTCTTTGAGGAAAACTGGGCTAGCTTCCATTTCTCTTGGGTGGAAGCCTGTAGATGCTTATTCTTATGTATTCAGACCCATTGCCTATCAGCAATTCTGATAGAATTGTGGATCATTTGTAGACCTATGCTCATTTTGTGTGTGTGTGTGAAAGAGAGAGCTTGTGTTTGTTCTTGCACACTTTCTGGGCAATTTTAGGAACACCAGGGCTAGTTTATAGTGTCAAGACAAGCAGAATGGTTGTGTCTGTATCAGGTGTTTTTTTTTACTAAGTAACATGTTTCATTTTTAACACTTCAAGTATAAGATTGTTCTTTTTTTGTTGTTATCATGAAAGTTAAAGGTTTTAACATGAAAATCCTTTTCACATTTAATGACAAAAAGAGCTATATAGTAATAAAGTTAAAGGTGGCTGAGAATGCCTTCAGATAATTTAAAATCATTTTTTTATCAAATGTTCAAAAGTTCTCTGTTGTCTATAAGACAAGCCCAGATGTGGTTGAACAAAGCTATTTTGTCTTTTATCGTGTTCACATGAACAATTTTTTAAGTGCTCTACTCCGATTGGCTGTTTACACTCTCCCTTGATAAAGCTTGAATGGAGGGCTGAGGAAAAAAATGAGAGGAGAGATGAGAGATATATAGTAGATGTAGATTTGCATGGTATGCAAGAGAAGAGGTGAGTTAAGAGGAATGCTGTCATGAATCGAATGGTTGGTGTAGTGATACCAGTTGCCTGACTTCTGTAATGGCAGCAGCTTGGCCCTGATTGCTTACTCTGTAGCCTCTACAGTCTTTTTCTTTTATTTCTTTTTTGTATTTGTTTTTTTTTTCTTATTCTTCATTTTTTGTTCATTTTTTGATGCTGAAGGGCATGTGAGGAAAAACAGCCCGAGAGAGATGAGAGAGAAATGAATTGAATTGAAACTGTAATTGCAGACGTGTGGCTGCTGTATTTGAAGTTTGGGGGTGTGAGTTAGGAATATGACATCCTAGTCTAGCACTTTGGAATTGGTCTGTTTCCCGGGTCTGGTTTGTTTATGTGGGATTTGCATCTGAAGGAGGACGCAACCGTGTTTGAGGTTCAGTCTTTCAGTTCCATGTACTGATCTCTCCTTTTTTCAACTCTGCCAAAGTAAATACATTTTTCTATTCTAGGACACATTTAAAAGCTTTTTATAAGATTAACATTTCAGAAATACAAGGTTTTCTTTTGACGCTGACTGTATAAGAAATGGTGCATGTGTTTACATGGTCTTTGCAGTGTATTAAAACAAACGTGTGTGTGTGTGTGTGTGTGTGTGTGCGCGTACTCCAGGGACAAAGAAGAGCAGTTGAACCGCCTGAGGGAGTCACAGAGACAGCAGGCCCAGCAGGCGGAGCACACTCTGGAGAGTTTTAAGAAGCAGGTGGAGCTCAGCTCAGAAAAGGCCTACGCTGACATGAAGCAGCAGGTGAGCCTCAACCAACACTCCTCCCAACAGCTCACTCTCACCCACACTGATAATCCTAACAAGTCCGTCTCTGTGGCAGTGTCTCTCTGATGTTCTGCTTACAGTCAGATGGCTGTAAAGCTGCAGAGGAAGAGTTGGCTCTGACCTGTGTTTTGGTTGTATGAGCCGTTCTGCAGTCCAGACCGGCAGAACTGAACTAATCAACAGGCATGGCTGGCTGTAAATCAGCCCAGCTAGTCCAGACTGTCTTGCCGGATATCACTGCACGAGCAGATAGTCTGACTCTCGACATATGGCAATGAGTATCTCACACATGTGGCTGAGTGTAAAGAATTAAGATCAGTTGTTTATTTATTGAGGAAGGCCCTGGAATGTGCGTTGAGGTTTTTACAGGGTGAACTCAAAAGTGTGAGAGAAGGTTTGTTAACTAACTGGAATGATTAAAGCAAAAATGGACTGATGTCATGTCATACCTAATAACACCCATTTAGCCAGGCTAAAATCATTGTACCACAAAGTGCTAAGTGGCTTATTGTTTTTATAAAATGATGGCACCACAATATAATAAAATGCACAAATATTCATTAAGGTGTAAGTTATTGTAATAAACAATTCTTCCACCAAGCAAAATAATTAATTAATGGTAAACTGCTGCTAATAAACTGCTCTCCATAGAATTATTAAATTGTCTATGACGAGCACAGTGGTTATCAGCAACTTAGTGAAGTAAAGAAAAAAATTGAGCTAGTCATATTTGAGTATATTAAGTACAGTGGAACCTCGGTTTTCATCATTAATCTGCTCTAATGTGCCTGATGATAACTGATACGAATGATAACTGAAGCAGTATTTCCCGTAAAAAATAATGTACATCCAATTTATCCATTCCAGTCAATCCAAAATATTAACAAAATACATTTTATACAGAATAACTGTAGTTTTACATACAGAAAACAGTGAGAAATAAATACAAAAGACTAATGAAATGGATAAATGAACATTTAGCATCACTCTTATGGGTTTACGCTCTGTTTTAGAGTGTGCTGGTGTGATCCCACCTTTGTTTTGTACACCTGTTCTCGGGGTTCTGGGCCGATATTTGTTTTCGCGCCTGTTTTCAGGTGGTAGCGCAGTGTGCCATCGCTTTAGTGTGACGTGTATGTTTGTTTTGAGCGTTAACAACAACAAACAGCGAGAAACAAAGCCAGAATGAACAACAAATGTGTTAGTGAGTGACGACCACATGGGTGGATGCTTTGTTTTCGTGAAATTAGCGATGAGTCACGTGGGCACACAGACGAAACCCGGGCAAATGAACAATAACCGGGACAAAATTTCTCTGAAAAAAATTAATTGTTCGATAACAGGGCAAACAATATCCAAGGTTCCACTCAAACAGATTTTAGAATTGGAACAATTAATTTTATAATTCTACTCAATAATAACAATAAGACAGGCCTAGCCATCGTAAAATTAACCAAAGCACTATTGCTTTATTCTGTTTTTATTCTGTTTATTTATTAAGGCTAAGAAACAGTGTGGGTGTGATGCTTAAAATACATTGTTTGCAAAAAAATAACCTATTTAACATGAGAAAGAATTAAAGGTGATTGTGGGAAAATAAGTAAATATATTAAAATATTGACACAATGAGCTGACTGACAGTACTGTGACATTTGTGGTTGTTATTGTTTATAGTCTATAATTACTTGAAATCTGCCTTTTTGGTTATTTATGCAGCTGAAGTAGTTTGAAGTGCAGTAATACCCACAATATGCTCACAAACCTGTACTGTGATGAACAATTGGGGATTACACTAAAATAAAACGTGAAAATAAAATGTTTAGCTAAAATTGCACAATAGTTCAGCAAAAAATAAATTTTGTACTTATACTCCAGATGTAGTCAGTCAGCCAAGACATGTTTTCTAGAGCAGCAAAGCTAATGTTGCTAACAAATGGTCACTGAATTAGCCCAGCTTTACAAACCACCTCACCAAGACTTCCCTCAACCCTCAAACTGCATCCAGGTCTTTGCACAGATTAGTTGATGTGGTCAACTAGGTGTGAGCTTAGTGGATGTCACTGCACCGGGAATAACAATGAATAAAGTATTGTGGCAGCTACTAAGAATACGTCTGTTTATGTGAAAGTAAGAGCTAGTGTTCCTTCATTAATGTTCAGGCAGTAACAGAGCAATACATATGAGGAAACCAGAAAAATGTGCAGAAGTAAAAGATTCCTTTATTGCTCAGTCCTCATTGAGGACAGGTGTGTAGAAAAATGTATTCTTTAAGACACTCACAATTTCCTCCATGAGCAGTGCTGCTGCTTCATCTGTTCCCCAGAAAGGCACCTCACAGCCAGTACATGGTAGGGCACTAGTGCGTTTGATCAGGCAGCAACATTACAGAAGACTGCAGAGCTCGTCATTGAGTCACTGTGCACATCCTGCTTCCAGATGCTGGAACAGAGCATGGCGGCGCCACAGAGACGTGCGAGTGGGGATTTCTCCTTCTTCCTCCTCCTCCCCGTTCTCCACCTCTTGCCACAGCTGCCTACAACATGTGCAGTGTCCCATTATACAACAGCACACGGTGTCCCTGTAACTGTCACAATAAGCCATCTTTTATATTGCTGCTTTCAAATTACGGAAAAGCTCTAAACGCTTAGACTCTGATGCAGCTCTGCTCAGACATACTCTGACATACTCTGTATTCCATACTAATCAGACTCTCACATCTAAAGTAAGTAAAAAATTTTAGGCCTGATTTATAAAACTCAGGATTAACCTCTACGAAATGTGAAATGTGCAGCATAGTAATTAAATCCTATTCATAAATTCACCATGCTAGTGCTAAGTATAAATGTTGCCTAGTTAAACACCAATTAAAATGCACATAATAATGAGTGAATCTATAATGGTCATATATTTTGGACTTTTCAACAAATGGAAGTGCTACATAACAGAGCTGCAGATTTTACAGACCAGATGCAGAAGAAGCCTACTCACCACCTCAAGTATTTTAGAAAATGGTAAACAATTGTGATGTTGTGATGGCATCAAATGCAGCAAGAACGTCTATCCACAGTCAAAGTGATGAGACAGGAAAAAAATGAAAGAAGCATTCAAATAGTCTAATTGCTTGACAAAAACTGAAGGGTTGTGCTGTGTAGATTAACTTTCAAATCATGACAGTGCTGAGCCACATCTGAAGACATTGTAAATACTCTATTGAATTATGTATTAATGCTCTCTGAAATCCTTCTCAAGCAAGTCATCTTCTCTTTATGTACTCTTACAACTGCAGTTGCAATGGTTGCCATTCTCAGTACAGATTTAAATGTGCTGTTTAAAATATTGTTTACCTACCTGGGTATACAGCAGCATGCCCCACCCCCAAATCAAAATGAGTTGCTATGAATAGTTAGACAGAGTCCATCCTTATCAACAGTTTAAGCAAGATTATATTGTTTTTTTTACAAGAGCACCATGTAGTTTTGGATACCCTAAGTGAGCTCTTGGATAACTTTCACCAAGGTATCAATCCCTTACTTGCTTGTTATTGCTATGGCTTGTTCACAGTCATGGTTAAGAAAGGTCAGGTGATGCAAATTTCCAAGCTTTATAAATATTGGACTCCTCAAACCTTGTTGTAACAATCAGTACAACAGTCACCTCCAAGCAGCTGCTTAGCAGTGAGAAAATGAAAGTAATTGATACTAACAAAGCAAGAGAAGTCTGCAAGAAGATGGCCATTTAAGATGTTTTAAGGTTGCCGTTTAATTTTGTAATGTAATTAAAAAATGGCAGTTAATGTGAATGGTGGAGGTCAGGTTAAGGTCTAAAAGACCAAGAACACTTTCAACAAGAACTGTTCATGGGATTTCTGGAAAGGCAAATCCAATCCCCTGTTTGACTACAAGAGAGTTCCAGGGAGATTTAGCAGACTGGAATGCTGGCGCACTGTTCTAACAGCAACACCTGCACAAATAAGGCCTTCTTGAATGACTTATCAGAAGAAAACCTTTCCTGCATCCTCACCACAAAGCTCAGCATAATGAAGTTACAAGATAAATTGTTGTAGTATGTATGTTTGGGGATAAAAGGTGCAGAATTTTATGAAAAGAACACCTTTCCATCTGTTAAGCATGGGGGTGGATTGATCATGCTTTGGGCTTTTGTTGCTGCAAGTGGCTTGAGGAACATTTTGCTGGAACATGGAAGAATTAGTTAAATTAAATAAAACACCTGGAAACATCACACAGTGTAAAATGATCCAGATGAAAGCAGAATGGTTTCTACAAATGATCCTAAACACTTCTCAAAATCCATAGTTCACTACCTCAATAAGAAATGAGCATAACCATTATGTAGGGATGCCCCGATACCGATACCAGCA
>BRDA01042368.1:0-12500 GCA_036984385.1 Crenuchus spilurus
TTCCATCTCACTCCCTCCCTATATCTCACTGTGTCTCCATCTCACTCCCTCCCTATATCTCACTGTGTCTCCATCTCGCTCTCTCCCTATATCACACTGTCTCCATCTCTCTCGCTCCCTATATCTCACTGTCTCCATCTCGCTCCATCTCTATATCTCACTGTCTCTTCCTCCATCTCCCTCTCCATCTCTCTCCCTCCCTATATCTCACTGTCTCTTCCTCTATCTCCCTCTGTCTTCATCTCACTCACTCTCTGTATCTCACTGTCTCTTCCTCCATCACCCTCTGTCTTCATCTCACTCACTCCCTTTATCTCACTGTGTCTCTTCCTCCATCTCTCTCTCTGTCTCCATCTCCCTCACTCTCTGTATCTCACTGTGTCTCTTCTTCCACCTCTCTCTTTCTCCATCTTGCTCCCTCCCTATATCTCACTGTGTCTCTTTCTCCATCTCTCTCCATCTCCATCTCGCTCCCGCCCTCCCTATATCCTACTGGGTCTCTTTGTCTATCTCTCTCTGTCTCCATCTCGCTCCCTCCCTATATCTGTGTCTCTTCCTCCATCTCTCTCTTTCTCCATCTCACTCCCTATATCTCACTGTGTCTCTTCCTTCATCTCTCTCTCTCTCTGTCTCCATCTCCCTCCCTCTCTATATCTCACTGTGTCTCTTCCTTCATCTCTCTCTCTCTCTGTCTCCATCTCCCTCCCTCTCTATATCTCATTGTGTCTCTTCCTCCATCTCTTTCTCCATCTCGCTCCCTATATCTCACTGTGTCTCTTCTTCCTCTTTTGTTCTCTCTACATCTGTTTCACCATCACTGCTACTGCTCACTCTCATCTTTCTCTCTCTCTCTACATCTCCTTTGCTCTCCCTCTTTCCATCTATTTCACCATCTCTGCCACGGCTTTCTCCCGCTCTCTCTCTCTGCCCTTCAACTGTCCGTCTCCCTTCACGACTCGCTCACTCACTTTTATGACCAGTTCTGGCTTCATCGTTCCACCAGATCACTGTCACTCTCTCCTTTCTTTATGTCTTCTCTCTCTCCGTTTCTCTCTCTCTCTCTCTGTGGGTGCCTGAGCCTGGCCTGGCCTTGCTCTCGGTCAGGGGGCCCAGAGGAAAGTATTTGCCCGGCCCCTCTCACTGCGTGTTGGACGCTCTATAAAGGTTAGTGAGAGCATTGGTGTGGGTGTTGTGTCTTTGGGTGAATTATGGGTACTGCAGTCAGGGGACCCCCGAAAAGAGCAAAATGGGCGTACCGCTGGGAGCGGGATGAAAGAGAAAGTTAGAGGGAGGCGAGCAGGGACGCGGGGCAATTCAAGGGTTCACAATGCCAAGTGCTGATGTGTTTGTTTTCCAGCACTGCTGTTCTGGGCAATGAAGAGGACGAGGCGGAAAAAAAAGGAAAAAAACATGAAAAACAAATAATGGCTGTGATATATGAGGTACATGCGTTCGCGAGCATGAGAAGTGCCATAATTTTCCAATGAAAACCTTTGAATTATCACCAAATAGCTGGTTGGGAGTATGCTGAAAAGTGATGGTGTATTTATCACCAAGGATAACACGACTCCTCAGACTTTAAGATACATTGAGCTCTTAACTGTTAGCAGCTCCTTAGTCAACAGCAGCAGCATTCTTGCTCTTTGGCTTTCTGTCAGCTGCATGTGACTTGACTGCTGTTGGTCATGTGGTCAAGCAAATGGCACTGGAATAGGACCACTGTTGAGTAAAATGGCATTTCCCCAGCTTATGCTCTTCATCCTGTTATCATTAAATGAGTGGCAGTGGTTCCTTAAAATGTGGCTCAATACAGGACGAGCTTACTGTCTGATCTTAGCATGGGCACAGTTGTTGTTGATAATTTGACCTCCGAATTAAACCCATCAATCCGGTGAACCGGCTGTGAACATGTGCCCAATGCGGTGGGCAGCCCTATCCATGGTGCCCAGAGAGCAGTTGGGGGTCATAACCTGCCCGTGTCCGGTCACATGACCAAATCCTTAACCACCAGGCCACAGCTGCCCATGTTTATTATTGAGTATCTGTAGATACCCTAAACCTCAAAAGTTATGGACACCCGCTGCTGCTCCATCTCAATCTTCTATCTTAGATGGTTGAAATAGGTCAGGGTGAAGAACTGGTCTCTCCTACAAGTAGTCGTCAGTGAGCTTATAAGCTCAATAACCACCATCACTAATTTATAAGCTCAATGATCACAAAAACAGGCGACACTGGGGTTTAAGAACAAGCTCATCTTCAGCATTAGCAAAACTGCTAAAGCACTAATGCTAGCTTCAAAACACTCATGTCCCATGACGTCTTGACGAAATGTGTGTTAATCTTCCAGCGGAGAGTAAACAGTTGTACTAAAGTCTCTGAGCTCACTGTCAACAACTCGTGGAGACACCAAAACTGAACTAAAAAGGAGTGACGCTGTTCGACCTCACCCTTATACCACAGAAGACTGAGTATCTGGAACAGCAGCATCAGTGGATTTGATCAGTCTTGAAAGGCTATTAAAACAAACATTTTCATTAGAAGTGAGTCGTCATCAAAAATGCTCAATGCCATGGGCGATTCCAAACTTTTGAGTGGTAGTTTGTTCTTAGATTCATCTTATTTTAAGTATAAAGTCCACAAAAACATTTGACTTGTTCATCTTTAGCAACTGTGCTAATAATTATATGGAGATTATAGTTTTCCCTCAAAGGCCTGCAGTTACATCCTTGTACAAAGAACTTGATCTAAAATCATTGGGAGGTACGGTGGCCTCTCAGCACTGAGGTCTTGGGTTCAAGTCCCTCTCTGGGAGGAGTTTCCATGTTCTCCCCGTGTCTGCGTGGGTTTCCTCTGGAGACTGGTTTCTTCCCACAGTCCAAAAACATGGAGATCAGGTGAATTTATGCTAATGACCCTGGTGTGTGTGTGTCAATATATGTGATTCAGTTTTTTGGGTGAGAAAAAATATTCTGCTCATGACATTGACAACTGGTCCAAATCTTTTAACAATAGGAGTCACACTTGTTCATTAGAGGACGTTTATAGATAAATTCTTAACAGACCATGAGTAAAGTAGCAATTACATCCAGGGACATTTTTACATTAGAGGCAGGAGAGGTCCGGCCCCACCAGATGTCACTGCAGAGTAGTGTGTGACAATTTTGTTTACATTTATTTTATTTAGATATTTTCTAACATTATTGTGTATTTGACTTATGAAAATGTCAGTAGTTCCCATTACATTTAAAATATTCTTGTACGTGTTGTAAAAGGTAAATACTTTCAGCAGTCTTCATTTAGTTAGTGTGCATGGGGCCAGTCCGTCAGCGTTCATTTAGGCAAGTGAGTAGTAGAAAACACTGTGCGCTTGTGCAACACACTTACAATAATGAGCTGTGGCGCACGCTAATGCTGGCCTCATGCTGGGAGCAGCCAATACAAAATGAAAGATTTGCATACGTAAGCTTATGTGAATATCATTTACGGTATCAGCGTTGTTACGCAGCTTGCCATTCAAAAACATCACAGTAACTGTTAGCCGCTGCTAGTGAGGCAATATAATGAATCACTGCGACAATTTAACCAAAGTTAACAGATAACTCACAGACAGATATCTTACCTCAGTAAAAGCTTTATTTCCTTTATTCATGACTGGAATGGATTGTATTTAAGTTCCTTTGATCACAATAATCAAAGTAAAGGTAATCTCATGGAGGGGATGCTGAATTTGGCACAACACCGGATTACGCTTTTTGGAAATTCATTAATGTGCATTTGAATTAATTGAGCAAACAGGTTTGTGTGTAGTTTCACTGACGAGTGGGATGCTGCCCACAGAATTTGTGCATCACCTAGCAATGGCAGTACTGAAATACCTGAATATGCTCAGTAGATTATCTTCAGATGTTTGATGAGCTGATAAATTAAATTTTCACTTAATTTGGAGTCTCCATGTTCTCATCTGTAGATGTAAACCTGAGAACTTCTAAACATATAATAGATATAAAACATCTCAATATGGTGATAAATTGGGTTTAAACTGGAGAAGACTGAACTAGGTTAAAGTCAGAATGATTCTTATTGAAAATTAAGCTGAATAAATAATTTCAAAAGTTAAATTGGTGGGCAAACACTTGTTAAAAGTAAGGAACAGATTTACATCTACATCAATAATATTTATTTCATATAACAAACAATAATCAAGTTAATGCAACATTTCCACAGTACATTTTCAATATAACTAACTGTCATGTAAATGTAAATACTATTTCACTGATATAATGCTAATATAGCTAACAGTACCAGTCCAACGTTTGGACACACCTTCTAGACATTCAGTGGTTTTTCAAGATTTAAAAATGTTCTGCATTGTAGATTAATACTAAAGTCATATAAACTATGAATAAACACATCTGTAATTATTTAGTAAACAAACAAGTAAACAAACCAGAATATGTTTATATTTGACATTCTTCACAGTAGGCACCTCTTGCTCAGCTTTCTTGGCATTTTCTCAGTCAGCTTTATGAGGTAGTCACCTGGAATGGCTTTCAGTTAACAGCTGTGCCTTGTCAAGAGTTCATGACTTGCATTTCTTGCCTCTTAATGTGTTTGAGACATCAGTTGTGTGTCTACTTTGAAGTAAAATCTAAAACATGTTTTAGTTTGTTTAGCACTTTTAAGTTTACTACATGATTCCTTATGTGTTCACTCAGAGTCTGGATGACTTCAGTGTTTATTTACAATGTAGGAAAAATAAAAAATAAAAACACTGAATGAGAAGGTGTCCAAACTTTTGACTGGTACTGTGTGTGTATGTATATATATATATACAGGGGTTGGACAATAAAACTGAAACAGCTGTCATGTTAGTGTGGGAGGTTTCATGGCTAAATTGGACCAGTCTGGTGGCCAATCTTCATTAATGTCACATTGCACCAGTAAGAGCAGAGTGTGAAGGTTCAGTTAGCAGGGTAAGAGCACAGTTTTGCTTAAAACATTGATATATATCAGGACGACAATGCACCAACACACACAGCAAGACTGGTGAAAGATTGGTTTGATGAGATCTAAATATTATTGAGCCACTTTGGGGTGTTTTGGAGGAGCGAGTCAGGAAACGGTTTCCTCCACCAGCATCACGTAGTGACCTGACCACTATCCTGCAAGAAGAATGGCTTAAAATCCCTCTGACCACTGTGCAGGACTTGTATATGTCATTCCCAAGACTAATTGACCCTGTATTGGCTGTAAAACCCAACACCTACTAATCAATTATTGTGCTCTAAAACCAGCTGTTTCACTTTCATTGTTCAACCCCTGTATATATATATATATATATAGATTATATCAAATGTACCTACACTCACTTTTACATTGGTGATAATAAACAAAGTTTATTACTGAGTATCTGTAGACACACTACAGCTCAAAAGTGATGGTCACCCATATTTTTCTGGCCATTTTCAAATGTTTTTTGTCAATGGCCTGCAGTTATAACCTTGTGCAAACACTTAATCCCAGCTTTATCTAAGATCACTGCAACCACAAACTTTTGCTCATTTTCTGGGAAATTTACACACACACACACACACACACACACCACACACACACACACAAAAGTAGGCATTCTACTGAACAATCAAACTCCATGTGTTGTGTTTATCAGGACATGAAAGACAAATGTCCTAATTTTACTTCAGGACTTTGATTTAGAAACCAAAACGTGCCGCCCTTTACAATTTCCAGAGTCGCTCGCACACATACGCTGCCGAAAAGTGTGAATGTCTTTATAAGGTAAGGTAAAGTGGTCTCATGGCGTGCTTTAATGTCACCGGGCTGTCGCTGGATGTATGAGAACATGTCCCGCTGTGTAGAATAAGACAAAGTGGTCTTCGGCGACGTAGTACGCGACCCTGTACTATGTCTGAAAGAGTGACAGAGCGAGAAGGAGTGGCGGAAAGAGAGGAGGGGAGGGATGAGTGCACAAAGTGAACAGATAAAGCGGGGAAGAGACCCCCATGGACCGGCAGGCCAGCGCAAACACGCCCGCAACCCACTCGTGACCTGCAGCACATCCTATGAATGGAAGGAAATTGTTTCCCAAAAAAGAAACATTTAAAGGCATGAGTAACTACAATAATACAATCAAGCCCGCTTCCAGGCCGACACGCAGGAGGAAGGGACGAAGGCATACAAGGGAAAAAGAGAGTGAGAGGAGGACAAGAGAAAAGAAAGCGAGAGAGTGACAGAAGGAGAGAGAGAAAGAGAACAAGAGAGGTTTATTTTATTAGCCCTTAATAAATATCTGACAGATTTCCTCAGGAAATATCGCAGATCACATGTAAAATAGTTTAAGACTGATGTCAACTGCAGCAACATATGAAATCTATTACTGAGAAGCCACAGCAGGCACAGAGCGAGAGAGCGCGAGAGAGCGAGAGAGAGAGAGAGAGAGAGAGAGAGAGAGCAGCACTGAAAATCAGGCAGAAGAAGAAAAAAATAAGATCTCATGGCCTTTCCAAATTCTTCGAGAGGTAAAAAAGTCAGCCAAGACACAAAATCAGAGAAAAAAAAAGAAAGGGGGGGAAAAAAGAACTGAAATGCATGCACACACACACACACACACACACACACACAAATGCTGAGCTCCACATCCTGCTGGGGTTGAGGCCAACAGTGTGAAGAGTGCCCAGGCTGCTGCCAGCTTGGAGGAAAGGATGGATGGATGAATGGATGGATGGAGCTGGGCTAGAGGAGCCTGAAGAGAAGGGGGGGAATGGTGCCCTCAGAACAATACCAGCTGTGGGATGGCTGGAGCAGGAAGTGGTCGAGCCAGGAACTAGAAGCCAGTTGTGCCACGGGGCACCAGAGGACAAAACGTCCTGTCCAGAGGGTCTTTGTGCACGGACAGCCTGGCGTTTTTTACACATTTTCTTATTCGTTCTAATCAGCAGCTTGCTCCAAAGCCAGCGGGCCTGCAGTGATCCAAGTGCTCGAGATCTAATCGGGTTGATGAACAGTTTGAACTTCGGCACGCTTATGAACAGATGCGGTGGACAAGAGGACAAAGGCATATTTCTCAATCTTTCATTTTCCCCTTCATTATAATGCACACACACATTAACACATGCTCTCTCTCTCTCTCACACACACACACACACACTGTGGTGGTTCTGTATTTTGGAAGGCTAAACAAACCAGCTCTGCCCCTGTGGTGCCAGCGTGTCTCAGCGTGGCAGCCTCGAAAAACTCTAACCTCTCCGTTCGCCCAGACTCAAACCATAGGTTTGTACCCACAAAGCCACCCAAGCCTGGACCGATACCCATCACACGAGCTCAGTGGCAGGGTGAGAGTGACCGCACATACCGAAGAAAGAGGTAGCGCCACGGAAAATGAGAACTAGCAGTGGTTTCTGTTTTTTTCTGTTCTCTCCTTCCCCTTTTTAATCATGAGCCCATCAGAGGGCAAGCAGAGTTCAGCTGTGGCATGGGAAGGTGGTGGGAGGGGTAGGGCCGATATAAGCAAACCACACACACACACACACACACACACACACTGCAGCAGGAGGTGCCGACTGCGTTAAACATGCAGTCTGTCCACAGGCCTGCCGTACGACCGATAAGCTCTGTACAGAGGTGGTACGGCGAGTGTGAGGTTTCAATTCAGTAGATAGACGAATGGAGGGGCCGACATTTGGAACGTACTCAGATTGAAGTGAGACTGACCCAGTGGAGGGATGTGATGGGAGGCTGGTGTAGGAGACCAAAACAGGCCCTTATAAGGCATCCTGGAGCTGTTTTCTTTCGCTCTTCACTGTCTCACACTCCCAAGCACTGCACGTTCAGAGGGGAAGAGATGATCCTTCCAAGTCAACATATTTACATATTTGCAGCAATGCTGGGTTATTTGCGCATGGGGCTGGCAGGCCTGTGGTCAATGTGGCCACTGGACGTGGACATCTGCATCCGCCACTCAGCTCCAGCAAATTCCCGCACCAAACTGAGCCTCCAGACAGCAAATGGAGGTCTTTTTGCAAGCACCGGTGCAACCATTATTTTGGTTTGGTCTAATTTTTTGGAATACGCAAGCAACATCAGTCATGGGAGTAATACACTTCCTCCAGAACCAAACAACCACTGCAAGACTGTTAACAAAAAAGTGACACGGCTGCAGACAAGCATTTGCATGACTAGTTTCACTCTGAGGTTTTGATATGAATCTGTGAGAAATTAACGGCAAAGCAGTGCCGGAAGCGAAGTGACTCAAGCGGTGTGACAGAGTTCTACTCCGTCTGCGCGTCATTCATCTAGGGCCTAAGGTAGAGCCCTGAGGAACCCCACAGAGCACTGCAGTTCAGCTTCCCCTCATCCCCTCCAGCTCCATGAACGCAGCACCATGTTGCTCTTGGCAGAACTCTGCAGGCTGTCCCTGCGTGCCTAAAAACCAGCAACCCCCCCACAAACCCCCTCCCCAGCCAGTCCCTGCAGCCAAGGCGCACATTTCTCACATATTCTCGTGCTCCCAGTGAACAGCACATGGAGAGTGTGCAAGGAGAGCGGGCCTGGGACTGACAGCGGGTCGAGGGCCAAACGTTCCAGCTCCACTCTCACCCGCTCCTTTAGCGGTACTTTTACAACCCTCCCACTCTGACTGTCACTCGGCGCCTGTAGACAGGTGTGTCTCGCTACATCTCAATCAGAGCAGTGCCCATCAGACAGATGGAGAGGAAACCACACAGAGGTTTCAGCCCTTAGTTGCTCATTCTGAGAGAGAAAGAAAGACAAAAACAGAGTCAATGAAGAAAATCTCAGTGCAGGATGGACAGGAGAGACCCGCCCAGCACTAAATAAGCCTCTCTGATCAGTGCACCAGTACAGAGTTTATAAAGGCAGCTGCTTTACTAAAACAACTGAAAATGCAAAGCTGGATGTGCTGTGCCTATTGTAGAGGTTTCGACAGCTTCGATAAAAGGGCGAGTTAAAAAAAAAAAAGATTTTTCGATCTTCATCTGAAATGATGGGTGACCATCCAATAGGATCTGTCCTGCAAACATGGCTATGGCTGGAGTGAAGTTGTTTATGGTGCCCATTTTAGGACATCCTCTGACCTCGGCGCCAGGTCTCATTCAATGGAAAGAACAGCATCCGTCCTCTAAACCATCGTTATGCCTCTCAGACCAAAAGCCCTCAGACTAAAGATATCAGACCAGGTGCTATTTCACTATTCCTGTTCACAAGCACTAGTGCACTACACAGATGACCTAAACCTATCCCGACGTGGTTTCACTTCTTATTCCGCAGCGTTTGGGAAGCTTAGCGATAAGCTAACGTTCGTCTTTACGTGTAACGCTTTACGTGTTGCTACTTAATTACGCTTGTAGACACGAATGTGTCAGTTTCACAAATTTTCTAATTCACACAAATGCATAAAGGTCCTCAGTCATCACATCATTATAAAATGTGAGGTGTGTGTGTGTTTTGGGTGAATTCTTAATGTAAACACTAATTTTTGGGAAGTCATGGTGTGGTGGTTTGGGATCTGGTCATGTGACCGGAAGTTCACCGGGTGAACTGAAGTGCCCTTGAGCAAGGCACCTAACCCCCAAATGCTCCCCGGGCGCCGTGGATAGGGCTGCCCACCACTTTGGGCGCATGTTCTCACCGCCTAGTGTGTGTGGTTGTGTGTGTGTGTGTGTGTGTGTGTGTGTTTCACTGCATGGGTTCGCAGATACTTGGTTCAAAACATTGACTTACTTGTCTGTTGTCACATGTGCATCACTAAAAGCACCTCACTCATTAAAAACATGACATCTCTTCTTGGAGATATGAGGTTTTGTCACATCAGCACTGATATACGAGTACTATTGCGCGCTGCCTGTTTGTATGTTCATTAAATTGGGTTCAGACCAACCAGTAGGAATCAAAGTCCCCTTCGTCTCTGACAACAGAGGATGGACGTTTAACCTCAATCCCACACACCAGCTCTTTGGCAGGAGAGGAGGCTTTATATTTATTATTTAATTTGTTTTTTCTAAACTTTCATTTAAACTTTATTTCCTCTGTGAGTCTGGGGTCTGGGCATTTCTACATAAATGAAGCTTCTCAGAAAAACAGAGGATGGGGGGGAGAGAAGAGAAAGAAAAGAGAGAGAGGGAGCTAAGAAGGGGAAAAAAGAGAAAAAGCAGAGTCTGTCTCCTGGGTGCCCTTCTTGCCATCCCATTTCCTATGCATCTGGTCTGTGTTTGCGCGCAGAAGGAGTGGGGGAGCGAGGGAGGGAGGGCCGTCTGGGGCCGATTAATAACCAGTGATTTATAGGAACTTTTATAGAATAATACAATAAAAATGTGTGTGTACGTGGTTTGTGTGTGTGTGTGTGTGTGTGTGTGTGTGTGTGTGTGTGGGAGTGAGCGAGCAAGGGTTCACACGTGTGTGTGTGTGTTTGTATGAGCAAGTGAGCACACAATGGTTTTCTAATTCCGGGGAATCAAAAACAAATTATCGGGAAAAAAACAGACCCGGCTCAGGGTAAATTGGGCACAGATGGATAAAGGAAGGCAGGAAGTAAAAACGAGAGAGAATGAGAAAAGAACGATTTAGTGAAATTGAGACACGGAGAGAGAGAGAGAGACAGAGAGAGACAGAGAGAGACAGAGAGAGAGAGAGACAGAGAGAGAGAGAGACAGAGAGAGAGAGAGACAGAGAGACAGAGAGACAGAGAGAGACAGAGAGAGAGAGAGAAACATGAGCGAGCGATAATGCGAGTGTGATTAAAGAGAGTGTGTGAGTGACAGACAATAAGAGAGAGAGAGACAGAGAGAGAGAGAGAGAGAGAGTAAGAGAAAAAGAAAGAGGAGTGTGAGAGAAAGAAAGCGAGAGAGAAAGAGAAAGAAAGAGAGTCCCAAGTGATATTGAGACAAAGGGAGAATGAGTGAGAGAGAGAACAGGAGTGAGTGATATTGAGACAGAGGGAGAATCGATACAGAAAGAGATAAAATGAGTGGCTGAATGAGTGATATTGAGAGAGAAAGAGAGAGAGAATGACTAAGTGATACTTAGAAAAAAGGGAAAAGAGTGCAACGAGAAGGGGGCACAGATGGGGTGAGGAAGAGGACAGTTGGAAGAAGAGGAAGAGAAGAGATGGAGGGATTGTGACAGTTCCCATGCCCTGTACAGAGGAAATGGGCTCCACAGGGGGGTAAGTGCATGTGTGCTGGTGTGTGTGTGTGTGTGTGTGTGAGAGTGTGTAAGAGGGTACATGCAGCTTACAACATACACACACACACACACTTCAGCCAACGATGAACCCACTCAACAACGCAGCAGTAAAAGTAATGAGTTCCTCAGAAGCACACACACACACACACACACACACACACACACACACACACACACACACCACTCCTATATCAAATGACTTCTACATTCATTTCATTACACTTAATGCGCCAACATGGTTTCTTCCATCCACATGTGCACTTCTCATTCTCAAAACACCCGATACCTCAATCTGCACTGCACCCTCTGGAGCGCACCCTGACTCCGGAGACCCCGGACCACCTCACCGTCACCCGGCTTGTTCTGTCCTTCACTCCTGACCTTCTTACATGGTCTTCCATTTAAAAACTGAGTTACTGTGTATAAAGCCTCAGGATGTGGAAACATAAAGACCTTATTATTACACTGAAGCTAAGCTAAGCTAAGCTAAACTAAGCTAAGCTGCATCAATCTGTAATCACTCAACCTCACTTCCATCCTATTCGTCAGTGATCAGGACCCCCCACAGAGTGTATTGGATCATTCTCAGTACTGCAGCGACACTGCGGGTGTGAAAATAGTGCACCAATCAAAAATATCCATCCAACAGCTTCCTGTGAGCACCTGTGAAGCACTAGTGGACCAACACAAACTGTGGCAACAGATGAGCTACAGTCTCTGTGGACCAACAGGGTAGGTGTATGTAACACAGTGGGCATTGAGCGGACACAGCATTTAAAACCTCCAGCAGCTAACGCTGTGCCCACTTGTATCGGCAGAACACACACTAGCACACCACCACCACGTCAGGGTCACAACTGTGCTGAGAATAATCAACCATACCATGTGACTGTGACTGAGTTGCTGTAAATGAATAACGGTCACACAGGGCAACACTGTCAGCCCGTTATGATGAGTTATGGGCGGATCAAGTTCAGGGCTTCTGGGAAAGCAAGACAGGTACAGCTGGAGCACGAGAGGAAGCGGCGCTCGAGTCCCGTCAAGCGGGAGGCCAACAGAGGAGCCGGCGATAAGCGAATAGAGAATATGAATGACTTCCTGCCAGGAGGGTCTGGACTGTGGCATCTGTCAGTGAGAATCTGCTGGCTTTGTACACGGAACAGAGACCAGCATGGGCCTCTTCTCACACACACACACACACACACACACACAGGCCTGCTTAGGCAGTCCCCTTTGACACAGATTTGAATCATATGCTGGCCTCTGGGCACTGCCACCCACAC
>BRDA01042368.1:15000-18740 GCA_036984385.1 Crenuchus spilurus
TGTGACACAACCAACATCGTGCACAGCTCAGTAGAGCCACACTGGGACCCCTGTATGATGATGAGGGAGTCAGGGGAGAGGGGGGGCATTATATGAATGTGTCATGCATGGCTGTCTCAGCCAAGGGTTCAGGCAGTGAAGCACAGACACTAGAAGATGCTGAGTAAAAGGAGAAGCCTGCACTCTGCTGGACATTTAGAGTCACTGCAACACTCCACAGTCCGTCTACATTCACATGACGAGCCTTAGTGTACAAATTCTGAATTCTGGACCATAACGTTGTAGCGGTTGGTACAGAGTAGTGATAGTTGTAGTTACTGGAGTCTTTATCTACACTCAGATAAGCTTTCTAGATAAATCCATACAGAACTAATTCTCTGTCTTTATCTGAGCGACTGATTGCCCAAAACTGATGGAAGATCGACTACTGAAACTTCTGACTGCTGAGATCGCTGCATGATCCCTACCTTAGACCAGCAGCTCACCAAGCAACTACTACGACCTGCTGCAGATGCTACGCTAACACATTGACGTTTATATGGACTCTATTGGCTGCTACCCCTTATTACTATTACAGTGGTACCCCTACTTACAAGCATCCCCACTAACGAGTATTCCAGGTAACGAGTCAAGATCTCGGAATATTTTTGTTCCAGGTAACGAATAAAATTCCAAGTAACGAGTACCGTAAATTAGTTCAAGTATGCCAACCGCTAGGGGCGCAGCGGTCGTAGCATCCCCTACATGCTAGCGTAGAAGAAGAGGTCAGTCATTACCTTTGACCGCTGTCCAGTGAAAGTGAAAGTGCTAGTGAAAGTGACACAAAGACAGCAAAAGGTAGTGAACAAGAAAGATACATTTTACTTTTACTTTTACTTTTCATATGATAAGTGTAACCATGCCATACACGTACGCCCGTCCTCCTGTCCTCCTTAGCCGCCAGCCTACATGAGCACCGTCGTCGTCTCGTTTATGTTTTAAAAACCCATATAAACACATTATTTACATATTAAAGTATACGGTATATTGGCCGGCTGACACGGATTAATCAGTTTTACATGTATTCTTATGGGGAAAATGCATCCAGCTAACGAGCTAACCAGCTAACGAGCTCGGCTCCTGCACGAATTAAACTCGTAAGTAGGGTTACCACTGTACTACTACCATTCTTACAACCTGTCAGTACACTACAACAGCATCATATGATTGTATGATGACTAACAAGAACTTATCATTATTTGACCAGAGGAGGATGGGTTTGGTTCTGAGGGAGTCTTGCACTGATGGCTTGCTCACCAAGGCCTTTGTGTAACTCTGTAAATCTGCTTTGTGACATCATAGCCTTCGCCTCCCAAAGGGTAGACTTGGGTTCAATTCGTCATTTGGGCAAGCTCATCACACCTGGGCGTCTTTGGGGAAGAGCCTATATCGCTATTACATTCACCTACCACTGTAAGATGACTGATTTTAAACAATATCAAGGAGAGCTTTCAAGTAGCGTTTTAGAAATGATGCATCTGACACATGACTGTGACCAATGTCACAATGGAACACCTGTACATTTTTACATCACATTCGAAAGCACGTCATCATCATCATCATCAGCTAGCATCAGCTATATGACAAGTGTTTAAAGTGATAACGTGCACTTATGGGCAGATACGGGCGTCTTAAAGACATCATTCGGAAGGCAGAAAGAGTTTGGAATTGCGCAATAAGGCTTGTAATGTGTGCACAGCGTGTGACTCATTTCAGCACTAAAAACGAATCATGCACCGCCTTTGTGCCAAGGTCAGAAAGTCACTGGTGTGACTTTATTCTCGCAATGACTGTTTTTTTAAACCAGTGGAGAAAATAAAAGGCAGCCCTGACCAAAAAACAACCTGGAGAAAGAAAACTGTGCTGCAGAGCTGAACGCCATCCAGCCCTCGCCTTGCACTGCGAGAGCAGCCGGAGGCCTTTACTGCTTAAGCTCTTTTTAACGACGAGACCACCCTTACGTTCCTCATCACAGCGAGCCTACTCTTGTAAATCAGAGTGAGTAAGTGGGCACTGAGCCACTGCCAAGAGCAGTAGAGACTTAAGAGACAGTAGTTAGGTGGCTGAGGACCTTACGGCACATGCCATTAGTCTGAGAGTGCCTGCAATAACATTAAGATCAGCACGCAGAGCCATACACACACACACGGTCATGTGACCCAGGACAGAGGTTTAAAGCATGGTAAGTACCCTGGCTGGGTACAGTAGCACCTCTTTGCCACTCATAAATCACCTAGAGTATTAACAAAGTGATAAGAGTGTTTCCATATATTATACACACACAAGTGAGCTGTATACACAGGCCATGGTGCAGCGTGGAGCTCTGTGTTAGTAGAAGTGGCACACTGTGTTTATCATAAGAGTCACCTGTTAGTTCTTCCGTGGCTGAGCTGAAGCAGCACAGCCCAGTTACATATACGCTGTCAGCAAAAGCGGTCCTGCACAGGTACACTGTTGTCCAACAACGTACAAACATCATAAATGTACCCTTAAAGGTAAAACATGGTCCCGTTAGTATGATTGTGCACCTCCAAGGTTCACAACATTCACTGTTTCAGGAGGAAAGAGCGTATTATTTTAATAATTTTACTTTTTTGTGGCAGAGTGGCTCAGCAGACTATGATCAGAGAATCGAGAGTTCGAATCCTGGTCATGCTGCTTGACCTCAACAGCAGGCAATTGACCGTTCTCTCACTGCGTGTGTAGACGGCGCTCTCTCTCAATCACTACTAGCATGCAACGTCAAATCGCCACTAGCATGCAACGTCAATTGTATGCAACGTCAAATCGCCACTAACATGCAACGTCAAATCGCCACTAGCATGCAACGTCAAATCGCCACTAGCATGCAACGTCAAATCGCCACTAGCATGCAACGTCAAATCGCCACTAGCATGCAACGTCAATTCGCCACTAGCATGCAACATCAAATCGCCACTAGTATGCAACGTCAATTCGCCACTAGCACGCAACGTCAATTCGCCACTAGCACGCAACGTCAATTCGCCACTAGCACGCAACGTCAATTTGCCACTAGCGTGCAACGTCAAATCGCCACTAGCATGCAACGTCAAATTGCCACTAGTATGCAACGTCAAATCGCCACTAGCATGCAACGTAAATTCGCCACTAGCGTGCAACGTAAAATCGCCACTAGCTTGCAACGTCAAATCGCCACTAGCATGCAACGTCGATCGCCACTAGCATGCAATGTCAAATCGCCACTAGCATGCAACGTCGATCGCCACTAGCATGCAACGTCAAATTGCCACTAGCAGTCAATGTCAATGACTACTAGCATGCAATGCTAGCTGGCTCGGGCACCTGCCAGTCAATCCAACAGACCTGGGGATCCTGAGCTTTCCTCAGAGCTCGTTGGCACTTCACCGAAGATGTATCAGCATCAGTTGGAAAAGAGGGTGGTGGCTGACTTCACATGCATCGGAGGAGGCCTGCGCTAGTCTTTACACTCCTAGAGTCAGATACATTACAAGTGATTGGGGGAGTCCTAGCAGATGGGTGCGTTGAGTGGTTACTAATACACTGCTCAAAAAAATAAAGGGAACACTAAAATAACATCCTAGATCTCAGTGAATATTCCAGTGTAAAATCTTTATTTATTACATAGTGGAATGTGTTGAGAACAAAATAATAAAAATGATCAATGTAAATCAAAATTATTACCTCTTGGAGGTCTGGAT
>BRDA01042373.1:0-14362 GCA_036984385.1 Crenuchus spilurus
ATGGTATTTCCTCAAAAGCCTGGGCAAACTCACAATATTCCTTCACGTGTGTTTGCCGTGGCATGTCCTCATATTTTGATTGCCGTTCCAGCAGAGGGGGGCTTAGTAGAATATTTGTAGATCTCTCCAAGTCCTAATCCTTGTAACATTTTTCAGTGTTTGGTGGCTTTCGCTGTGGATGGTGTAGGGATGCCAAGCGACTAAAAAGGGCAAAGTTTTGCACATGCACGTATTCATCAGTGTACTCAGTATGGCTCTTCAAGCTTTCTTCAGTAAAAGAAATGGGTTCTAAACAGAACCTGAACACTCACAGAACCCATAACACATTGATAAAAGGTTCTTTGTATGTTGAAATGGTTCCTCTGATTGATAAGGAAAGATGTAGATGGCATATATATATATATAGCACCAAAAAGGGTTCCTCTGTTATTACAAGCTTTACATAATAACTACAGCAGAACTCTTCTGGTGGCTATATAGAGCCATTTTCAAAAAGGTTCTTTATAGAACCATCTACAACACTTTCCTCATCAATCTGAAGAACCCTTTCACCATGGAAAGAACCCATTATCTACAAGAAGGGTTCTTTGAGTGTTCATTGTTCTATGTAGAAGCATTTTATTTACTAAAGAACCCTCGAAGAACCATTTTTTTTTAAAGAAAGTATGATACATGTCACATATTTCATTTGCCTGGATTTGACAAACTTGGGATGTGCATCTGAATCTTTTTGATATTTGAGTACAGTGGTAACCCTACTTACGAGCATCCCTACTAAGGAGTATTCCAGGTAACGAGTCGAGGTCTCAGAATATTTTGTTCCAGGTAATGAATAAAATTCCAAGTAACGAGTAGCGGAAATTTGTTCAAGTATGCCAACCGCTAGGGAAGAGAGGAAGAAGAGGTCAGTCAATACCTTTGACCGCTGTCCAGTGAAACTGAAAGTGCTAGTGAAAGCGACGCTAAGGTAGCAAAAGGTAGTGAACAAGAAAGTTAGATAAATTTTACTTTTACTTTTCATATGATAAGCGTAACCATGCCATACACGTACGCCCGTCCTTCTCTCCTCCTTAGCCGTCAGCCTACACAAGCGCCTTCATCGTCTCGTTTACTTAAAAAAAACCCATATAAACACATTATTTAGCATATTAAAGTATACTGTATATTGGCCGGCTGACACGGATTAATCAGTTTTACATGTATTCTTATGGGGAAAATGCATCCAGATTACGAGCAAACCAGCTAACGAGCTCGTCTCCTGCACGGATTAAACTCGTAAGTAGGGTTACCACTGTATTGGCAAAAGGTTAAGAACAGATATTCAGTTAACTGCAGGAACTTTAAAGTAAACACTTCAGCCAATAATACTGGAGCTAAGAGACTAAAACTTCAAAAGTTTGTTTGAAAACATGTTATCCAAAAAAGAGACTCTCACTAGAAATGTTTTTCACTCAGAAAGCCGATGGATGTCTTATATTGTGCTTCTTTTGGCAAACAGAGCTCACTGTCTGATAATATCTACTAAACATGTCTACTACATGCTCACCTAGATTTAGACAACACTGCTGTGTAAACTTAACTATGATATATATATATATATATATATATATATATATACACATTTTCTTTACTACAAAACCCTTGAAGAACATATTTTAAGATTGTAGCCATTCATCAGAAAAACAGAACATTGTGGAAAAAAATAATTTTTGTTCATAATTGAATTCAAAAACGTAAACGAGAATTTAATTTTATGTTCATTATGGGCAAAGTGACATATTTTGTGTACATCTAGACATTTTATTTATTTATTTATTTATTTTTAATGTTGGTCAGTGTGGCTTATAGCTTATGAGCTGGCTAGCCAGTCAAACACAGTAACATCAAGTTCAGCAAACCATTTGGTTGTAGTGTTGGCACTGTGAGCAGGGGCTGCTGGAAGAGGAAATCAGCATCTTCATAAAGCTTGTCAGCCGATGGAAGCATGAAGTGCTTTAAAATCTCCTGGTAGATGTTGACTTTGGACTTGATAAAACACAGTGGACCAGAAACTGCACACTGGACTTCAGACACTTGGATCATGTGTCTCTCCACTCTTCCTCCAGACTCTAGCAGCTGATTTACAAATGAAATACAAAACTGACTTTAATCTGAAAAGAGGACTTTGGGACACTGAACAGTCCAGGTAAAACACTTCTGATGATGTCTCTGGTTCAGACAACAGTTACATTTCTGAATGTTTAAAATTTTTTTCTTTTTTTTCTTTTAAGTTTACAAAAGCCTCCACATTCACTCACTAGTTCTATAATTACAAACTGTAGTACATATGTTTCTCTGTATACTTTGTTAGCCTCCTTTCACGCTGTTCTTCAGTAGTCTAGACCACCACAAAAGCATTATTTGCACTACATTGACATACTGCAGTGTTATTTGCTGGTCCTGTTGGGGTCCTGACCACTAAAGAACAGGATGATAAGAGACTAACAAAATATACAGAGAAACAGATGAACTACAGTCTGTAAGTGTAGAACTTCAAAGTACACCTGTATGCTTAGTGGTGTAGGACATGGCAGGACGTGATTGAACTGCCTTTTAAAGGTACCTAACCCCTAACTGCTTCCCAGGCGCAATGGATAGGTCTACTCACCGTTTTGGGCATGTGTGCTCACTGCCCTCTAGTGTGTTCACTAGTATATATGTGTTTCACTGATGGTTTAAATGCAGAGGTCAAATTCCTCTGTGTGCAAACATTGTTCAATGATTGTGCACTGATATTTGTACCTAATTAAATGAGCAGTGAATATAAAGTTCAATATCAATTAAGATTTGTTTTCTAAAACTATATGTCCAATACTTTTATTATAGACTGTACTCATCATTTATCACTTTATAATCACACTGATTATGGCTTTAATGAGAAATAAATGGCACAAATGACTTAATATTTTATGAAATGATTAGTTTAAATATGTGGACTCTCTTTTTTAAAGAACAAAAAAGCAGAATGGATGGGTGTTGTAGTGGTGAGTGGTCTATTTGCACATGAATTCACTGCACACACCATTACAGGCTGTCTGGAGGCCCTGTCTGTCCATCGTCATGGTGAGCCGGGTCTCAAAGATATCTAATTATTTACCAGAGGTCAAGAAGCAAGTGCCCTCGACAAATCCAAGAATAGGGCCCTCTCCTATTAATCTCCATTCTGTGGATGATAGATATGTGATGGGGAAAGGGCCACTCATGCCCGTTCCTGATTTACAGACCTGCATCAATCTTGTCACTCGCTCTCCAAACAATAACTGTCAGCCCGGGAGGGGGGTTATGGAGAGGGGTTTCGTTGAGGGGGGGAGGGTTTTTCGGGGGTGGAGGTATGGCAGGGCGAGTACTGTATATGTGAACTGATGTGTAATGTTGCCTCTCCTAATTTCTCCATGATGGAATTGGTAGGGACGTATTTCCACCAGCACTATCCATCTCAGTGGAGTTGGAGTGAAGCAGCCAGTGGCGAGGCTGCTGACAGAAATGGGGCGAGAGGGGGGAAAGTGAACCAAATTGGCCACATTTAGCCTGAGTCTGCTTCCAGTCATCGCTTGAGTGAAGAAAATAAAACGAGAGAGAGTGCTACAGTAACGATACATTTGTTCACAGTATTGACCCTGTAAAAAAAACGCAGTGTGCCCAGATATTTGATGCATTTATCATCGCTCACGGAGAACGTCGAACAGGAAATTTTCGGCATGGCTTGTGTTTCGCCTGCGTCTGAGTAGGATGCTACTTATTTTATTAGGCGGCATTTGCAGGACTGAAAACTTTTTATAGCCCTGTACCCATGTCCGTGTAACGTAATGGAGGAAATACAAATGTATTTCCTTCCTTTGTGTGTTGAAAGAAAAGGAGATGAATTGTCTTTGTTGCAGTTGGAACATTTATTTCTGAGAGTCATAAAATGGCTCAATCCGGTCTTTATGTTTCTGGAAGGCCCTTCTTTGAAGGCCAATGACAGGCATTTCCACCCAACATTTTGTGCTGGGTATTCTTTCTCATCCAGCGTTATTTTTTTATGTGATGAATAAGCTTCAGGAACTCCCTGATCTCTCTGGAACAGACTTCATCTCTTTTCCGCTGTTATTTTGTGATGGCCTTACTGTATTTGGAAATTATGGAGCCAGTTCTCAGATATGCTGGGTAGCACCAAATAAATAGTATATCTACTGTATATCCCTCTGAGTGCATCCATGCCATTTAGTGCGGATGGAGTTATTGGGGGAAAAACTGTTGTGCGTCTTTACGAGATTATTTTAATGCAATTCAGTGATTTTTCAAATCTCAGATGGAAGGAAATAAATGACAAAATAAGACTCTCAGTGACAAATTCATCTACAAGTGATCTCCCATTCCATTCTGTCTTAGTCCATGCCCACTGTTCTCTCTAAGGAGGAGGCACTGTCAGAGCCTCTTATATAAAACCATGCCTGCAGTAAGTTTCATCATCCCTTTAGATTCCTTTGCTGCAATGTTTTCAAGACCTCAGTGCACTGTCTGATTCCTTAGTAGGAAAGGTAGCTTAATACAAAAGCGTGTACAGACAGACTACACCCTGGTCATACATTCTCATACTTTGTATTGATATTTTTGAATAACAGGCTTCTGCTAATCAAACTGTGATTCCATACCAAGTGCTTTATCATGTCATCTCATTTAAGTGATTTGCAACCTAATGTAACCCCGTCTAATGCTCTCTTTTGCCTAAATGCAGCCCTATTGTCTCCTTCAGCACCACTACAAGAAGATCAGTGACTCTAAAGCTTGCTTTCTAAATAAATAAGGTGCTGGATTTGAGAGCCAACTCCCCTGTTTTCAGAGATATTGATGGTGGGCTGAATTAATGTGCCTATAAGACAACACACCAAATCCCTGCAAAGCCTGGAACTGCCCTCCCTCTTAGACACTTGACATTTGTTTTTCATCATGAACTTAAAGGTCACTATCTGCCGGAGTGCCAGCCATCTTGTTTTGGTTCACATTTGCATGAATTTTATTACCTCGTACTCGCAGGCAACTCCAATTGTTTGACTTGAAGAGAGGATTTTTATATTGCTCAGATGTTGCGTATATCCAAACAAACAGGATGCTTTGCAAAGATAAAAAAAAATCCTTCTTTAAAAAAAGAAGTAAATAAAATAATGGTTAGGGAATGGATGAAATGAAGAATAAGTACTGGTGCTATGTGGATAAATCAGCACATTTGAATGTGTATATATATATATATATATATATATATATATATATATATATATATATATATATATATATAAGCTACAATGCTTTAAAAAATATACAGTATATTTGCAGTTTCAGCGCACTTTCTTTGCATATGCTATTTATATAATAAAATCACAATTAAAAAGACTTGGTTGATTGCTGATTGCATGTTTAAAGCAAAGTAATTTTTAATGCAGTAACAAAAAGTCACTATTTTATGCTATTAAATACTAATATTTAAAGTTCTAATGTTCTAAGTAATGTATACAAAAGGGTTGTCACAATACTTGATGTTAATATCAAGTGTAGTATATTTGATACTAAATCAATTCTATAAATTCTATAAACTTAAAACATTGTTGTCTTTAATGCCTAATATTTATATATCACTATAAATTTATAAATTTTTACAGCATAACATTTAATTTAATGTCATCAAATTGGTGCCATTTTTAAAAGATATTGAGAGTTAGAGCCTAGAGTTGATTTTTTAAATTTAATTGTTAAAAGTTTCAATACTTTTGATACAGCTGTAATACACTACACAGATGGGCTTGGCTTAGAAAAAGACTATTATTTAAATCACATTTAAAACCACATTGTTTATAAACATTTATCCTGACAATAAGAAATAGGAAAAAAAAAATCTTGTTTTGAAAATGGTTGTTGATGTGCTTAAACGTGAAGAACAATGTTTGGTTCCACATGTTCTCCTCAGTGCTCTTCGGCTATCACTTGAATTTGTTAAATTCCATCAGCAGCACATTTGATTTAATGTAATGAAGTATTGATTAACCAAACCAGGTACTACAAATAAAACTTGACTGTCATGAGGAGAGGGATGGAAAGGGTTAAGCCAACACATTGTCATTGAGATTTATTAGAGTTTCAGAACTCAAAAAAAATAATCAAATGCAGGTCCAATCAGCTGCACTGCTTGCTGCAAATGTGAGTAATTTCACATGACCCCCTGCAGCCATGTTCATTAACCTGCCTCGCGAGCAGGCCAGTCAGATGTGCATTTCTATCATTAATATGCTTGGCTCTCTTAATGAGGCTTAACAGACCTCCACACCCCTCGTTTGAGTGGCTACGCATGCATGCAAGCTTGAGGGAACGTCTGTACCCAGGATATAACCTGTCTCCTGTCAACTATGAATCACTCAATGACTGCTCTCAAATTCAAGGTGGATAATGACCTACATGTTATGCTAAACTCAGGTGAATTGCTAGATTGACATAATTAGACAGTATCTAAACCAGATTAATAATTAAAGCCTTTCTGGGTTCTTTGAAAGCTGCCTGTAAGAGATGGAAGTGCAGGGAATGCAGAAGAGGGATGCTCAAGGGGAAAGAGTGAGGGAGCGAGGGAGAGATGGTGAATTGATAATGCACTTAACACTTAACTGTGATGTATTGTTAGGAAAATGTGCCTGTTCTTATCTTCTCACAAGAAACGTGCCAGTCATTATTATTAAAGGAGTTTTCCTTAAACAAGTCATTCACGTGATCTAAGAAGCAGAAATAATTCACTTTAACTGTGACTGTTGAGTTTGTAATATATTGTAAGCACATTAAAAAACTAAAAAAATATTTTGTATTGACTATTTAATTCCAAAAAGGAAACTATTTTATATTCATTACGCATAATGTGACATTTCAAGTTTTTTTTATCTTAATGTTGATCAGTATGGCATCAAACAAACTCAGATCATGAGCCACCACAATGCCGAGCAGTGGCACACTGAATTGACCAGCCTGTCACTCCATGATGTTGAGTTTTCTGGTCATTCAAGCACAGTAATATCATGGTCAGCAAACCACTAGTTTAAAAAGTCACTCAGCATCTCCATAAAGCTTGTCAGCAGATGGAAGCATGAAGTGCTCTAAAATCTCCTGGTAGATGTTGACTTTGGACTTGATAAGAAACTGCACACTGGACTTCAGACACCTTGGATTGTGTGACTCTCTCTACTCGTCCTCCAGACTCTAGCAGCTGATTTACAAACGAAATACAAAACTGACTTTAATCTGAAAAGAGGACTTTGGAGCACTGAGTAACAGTCCAGTCCTTGTTCTCCTTAGTCCAGATAAGACACTTCTGATGTTGTCTCTGGTTCAGGAGTGTTGATATTAGAAATGTGTCAGTTGTAGCTCTGAGAGATACACAGTGTTTATACTGACTGAATGGTAATTCACTCAAACTCACAGTCAAATATTATAATAATTTGAGATACTTCATTTCTGATGTTCATGAGCGAGAAGTCATACTGATCTGCATTAAAACAAACAAGCTTAAAAAGACTTGTGATGACAGTTTACCTTTTTGATTTAAATTATGAAGGAAAAAATTTCCTTTTTTGTTATGTTCTAATTTTTGGTGTGTGACTGTATATTCCCCATATCATACAGGTCCAGTGTAAATGTAGGGTTTATATGGATCAGGTACTATTCCCATGCCATAAACCCTGCCCACATTTGCCAACAACCTGTGGTACTTCTGAGCAGGGCCTTGACTTCCAGAGCATTTTAAACCTAATAGTGTCAGCCCTCTTTACCATTTTCACACGCAGGTACTGATCGGTATTGTGTGAATCACATATTGCACTCCATTATTCCAGAGTGTGTGTGGAGGCCCAGCAAGTTTGGTATAATGGCTGAGGAGAGGATGCACAAATAAAATGACCACCTGCATTGATTTCCTCTCAGTGGAGGTGGCGCGTCATAAATAATTCAGGGACAATACTGTAAATGATAGCAGCCGACACCTCTGAGGTCAGACAGGTAGGGAAGAAATGAGGTGGGCTGATGGCGAGAAGTCGCAAGCTGTCAGTACTCCAACCCCGTAGTGATTTTATTATTAATTCCCACTTGTGGGCGCATACGGTGCTGTGGCTGGACTAACACAGAAACTATTTATACAGGTTAAGGAGATCAATTAGATCGTAGACCTCCACACTCTTCTCTGCCAAGCAGAGAGCCTATAGCACATTTTGCTTCTACCGGTTCTCCATGCATTTATCAGGCCAGGAGGGCCTGATGTGACAGAGAAAAATCACCCGCTGCAGTATATTTACGAGTTGAGATGCCCAGGTCTAAAGGGCACTCGGCCGAAAGGGTCAATATAAAAAGAAAACGCCTTTATGATATTTTTGATGGAGCACTTCGGAAAAGTTGTTAGATTCAGAACTTGTGTCCTCGATCTTGAAGAAGCTCTTAAAGAAACAGGAAAGAAGAAGGCTGGGAATAATCAGCAGAATAATCCGAGTGGGGAAAAGCAGTTACTGCTTTAATTAAATTATTGTAATATCCAGTGTGTTGATGTTAATTCATATATACAATCATCGCCAGCAAGTGACAGAAAGGCAAATATTGTTAAAATGGTTGGGAATTTAGTTTACCAAGCCTTAATCCTTAATAAATGAATCTCCTGCCCACCAGAAAAGAAAGAAAAATCCTTGGGTCAATCACGGATCATAATACACACAGAGCTCTTTGGTGTGACCTGACAGCTATCCGTGTTATTCATCAGAACTTACGGTCCCAAAGCATATTGGATGAGCGGATTACATAACTGGCTGGACTATGAATATTTGATTTGACAAATCCCATATTATGATCGTTTAATGAGATCAAATCTCTATTACCAATATTTAATCAAGGGAGGTCGGGACACCTTGGGGAAAGGCTCTGGTTCTAAACCAAGATGCTGATGAAGGCAGCAGTATATGCAGACTAAACAGATATTTCAGGTAACTTCTGCAAATAATACATCATTTAATCATGAAAAATGAATCAAACTATTCAATTAAGTAATTTTGTATGCATTGGCAATGTTAAAGATTTTAATACAATTGAAAAGGATGAATATTAACCTACATATTCAAACAGAAAGAAGTCTGTATCTGAAATATAGTAAATTTTCAGATTTTTTTCTGTCAGTTTAGAGACTAAAAACTTGACTAATGGTGCTGCTCCATGTACTCTTCCATGGTAAAGTGTGAAGTAGGACAACACTTATTTTTTAATATAGTATAATAAGAGGTATTTGTCCATACACAACCTCAATAAACACAATTGTGACCCCGCCAGGGAAAACCAGGTCAAAGTCATTATTTTTTTTCAAAATTTGTTTTTTTCAAAACAACTTTTTTGTGAATTTACGTTTTGTTTTTGATTAAAATATGTACTCTGATAAATATCTGAGATTATTGTCTTTCATTTACACCAACAATACAGAGTGGCTAAGTTTTGTCGCTAATGTGAGTGACATGATATTGACATGATACCTCAATAAGTTGCCCAGTGACTTTGGCCTGGTTTTCCCTGGCGGGGTCATAATTATTCACTGTAATATCAGATATTAATCAGTAAAGAACCTTAATAAACTTTTTTTTAACTAGAGTATGTTGTTGAAAAAGAAAAAAAAAAACTAATTTATATTTTTCAACAATAGTGAAATAAGTGCTATATCACTAATGCTGCTCAAAGAACATCCTTAATACTGCTACACTGTGAGGAATATGTGCTAAAATGAATAACTGTACTAAAGCCTGTAAACTCACTGTCACAACAAAAGTGATATACAGTTCATATATAGAAGATTAATTAATAAATATACAGCGGTGCTTGAAAGTTTGTGAACCCTTTAGAATTGTCTATAGTTCTGCATAAATGTGACCTAAAACATTATCAGAATAACTGGGTTCTCTTTAAAAATAAATAAAGAGAACCCAGTTAAACAAATGAGACAAACATACTTGACACAAAATGACATAATATGACATATTTGTGAGAGGCAAAAGTATGTGAACCTTTGCTTTCAGTATCTGGTGTGACTCCCCTTTGCAGCAATAACTGCAACTAAATGTTTCTGGTAACTGTTCTTTAAATATTCTTTGGTAGAACAACTTGTGTGTTTAGGGTCGTTGTCTTGCTGCATAACCCACCTTCTCTTGAGATTCAGTTCATTGACAGATGTCCTGACATTTTCCTTTCGAATTCTCTGATATAATTCACAATTCATTATTACATCAATGATGGCAAGCCTTCCTGGCCCAGATGCAGCAAAACAGGCCCAAACCATGATACTACCACCACCATGTTTCACAGACGTGTTAAGGTTCTTATTTTGGAATGCAGTGTTTTCCTTTCTCCAAACATAACACTTATCATTTAAACCAGAAAGTTCTATTTTGGTCTCATCCATCCATAAAACTTTCTTCCAATAATCTTCTGGTTTGTCCATGTGATCTTTAGCAAACTGCAGATGAGCAGCAATGTTCTTTTTGGAGAGCAGTGACTTTCTCCTTGCAACCCTGCCATGCACATTATTGTTGTTCAGTGTTCTCATGATGGTGGACTCATGACCATTAACATTAGACAATGTGAGAGAGGCCTCAGTTGCTTAGAAGTTATCCTGGGGTCCTTTGTGACCTCGCTGACTATTACACGCCTTGCTCTTGGAGTGATTTTTGTTGGTCGACCACTCCTGGGGAGGGTAACAGTGGTCTTGAATTTCCCTCATTTGTACACAATCTGTTTGACTGTGGATTGTTGGAGTCCAAACTCTTTAGAGATGGTTTTGTAACCTTTTCCAGCCTGATGAGCATCAACAACTCTTTTTCTGAGCTCCTCAGAAATCTCCTTTGTTTGTGCCATGATACAGTTCCACAAACATGTGTTGTGAAGAGCAGACTTTGATAGATCCCTGATCTTTATATAAAACAGGGTTCCCACTCACACCTGATTGTCATCCCATTGATTGAAAACACCTGACATTCAAAACATACTTTTGCCTCTCACAAATATGTCATACTGGCTAATTTTCCTTAATAAATAAATGACCACATATAATGTTTTTGTCTCATTTGTTTTGTCTAGGTTCTCTTTATCTACTTTTAGGACTTGTATGAAAGTCTAATGATGTACAGGGGTTAGACAATGAAACTGAAACACCTGGTTTTAGACCACAATAATTTATTAGTATGGTGTAGGCATAGGCGTGCAGAAATAGACATCAGGTGGTGCTAAAGCACCACCAACTCTGCCCTTTATCAACGAAAGTGCCCTTTTGAAACTTCATTTTTTTAAATTATTATTATTATTATTATTATTATTATTATTATTATTATTATTATTAACATTTTACTGAGGTCGGTTTGAAATGATCTTTTGAAAACCTGAGCGATTAAAAACAATGCCCTGAAATGAGCCACCACCTCGCACACACCCGACCTCTCTCTTCCTTTGTCACACCAGATGCGCTGCAGCAGCAGTTCAGTTCAGCGAGTGGAAGGAAGCATCTTCAGCACAGCACACATGGTCACAGATAGGCTTCTTCTCCCGTACCCCACCAGCCAGGAAACATAGACATCAAGTAAAATCGTACCGTTTGCCCTCTAAGCCCAACGTGAAATCATTTTGTTGTGCAGTAAAATGTCTCATGTGCGTGTAATTTTTTTTATAATGAAGTGTTCCACGTGCGCGAAAAAAAGTGCCCTTTTTCCCCCCTGAGCACTTGCCCCCCAAAATGTCTGTGCATGCCACTGGGTGTAGGGCCTCCTTTTGTGGCCAATACAGCATCAGTTCGTCTTGGGAATGACATATACAAGTCCTGCACAGTGGTCAGAGGGATTTTAAGCCATTCTTCTTGCAGGATAGTGACCAGGTCACTACGTGATGCTGGTGGAGGAAACCGTTTCCTGACTCGCTCCTCCAAAACACCCCAAAGTAACTCAATAATATTTAGACACAAAGACTTGCTGTCTTGGTCACAGATGCGCCAGCAAGACGTGCACCAACAATTTGTCCTCTTTTGAACTCTGGTATGTCACCATAATGTTGTGTGCATTGTAATATACTATATAACTGTGCTCTTACCTGCTAACTGAACCTTCACACTCTGCTCTTACTGGTGCAATGTGACATTAATGAAGATTGGCCACCAGACTGGTCCAATTTAGCCAAACCTCCCACACTAAAATGACAGGTGTTTCAGTTTCATTGTTTAACCCCTGTATATCTGCATTATGCAGAAATATAGAACATTCTATAGGGTTCACAAACTTTCAAGCACCACTGTACTTCTTTCTGAACTTTCTGACAGTACTTCTTTTTGGATTGCATATGTAGGTTAAATTTTATGATTCAGCCACTCATGTAACCAGGCATGTAAATGGAAATAAAAAGAAATCTATATATTCCTTCTATATAAAATCCCAGTGCTCCTTTAAAATCAAGGGCAGTTATGTAAGACATGAATATAATGCATTATAAGAGCATCCAAGAGTGTCTCATCATTATACATCCGTTCTGCTGGCTTTCCTCTCTTTCTGTGTCCTATCAACATATGACATCAAACAAACTCAGATCATGACATCATCAGCCACCACAATGCCAAGCAAAGGCATGCTGAATTGACCAGCCTATCACTCCATGATGGTTTTGACATCAAACTTCAGAAATAAAATGGACTCTAAATTTCCCAATGTTCTCTCCCTGACCCCAGAACTCACCTGAATAAATCAGTCTTTCCTGCTCAGCAGAGCCCAGGACCCTGAGGAGTCACAGTGAGGCAGAGAGAGAGAGAGAGGGATGGGGAAGAAGAAAGAGAGAGAGAAGTAGGCTCACTCAGGGGAATGGAAGAAACACACTGTAATAAGCTGTGAATTAGCTTTATGGTGATTCAGACTGATGAGCAATCATCTGAAATAGAACATCAGTATTTTACTATAAATTCCTGAAACCAGTATCTCAGTTCAGTATTCTTTAGGACTTCAATGATTGCATTGTTTCACTTCCCTGATGACAATGTACATTTTTAAATTTCAGACACACACATATACACACACACACACCAATCAAAGGTTTGTGGTCACCCATTATATCAACACTTTCTATTTAAAGAACATTTCTTTCTCTTGCTTTTTTGAGACTGTAATGAAATCCACAAACTGCTGCTCCAGACGTTATTGTCTATGGGAAAAGGGTGAGGTAGAACAGTGTCACCACTTTTTAGCTCAGTTTTGGTGTCTCTCACAAGTTGTTTAATATTGCTGTTTACTGTCCACCAGAACTTTAATTTTCAAAGACAAAAAATACAGAGGTCTCTAGTTTATTAATAGTGTTTGTTGAGGTTGTTTATGTACTAATATCTCCTATTCTATTGATTAATAGTGTTTCTTGAGGTTGTTTATGGACTAATATCTCCTATTCTAGTGATTAATAGTGTTTATTGAGGTTGTTTATGGACTAATGATTGCTATTCTAATGATTAATATTGTTTATTAAGGATGTTTATGGACTAATATCTCCTATTCTAGTGATTAATAGTGTTTCTTGAGGTTGTTTATGGAAAATATCTACTATTCTAGTGATTAATAGTGTTTATTGATGTTTATGGACTTATGTCTCCTATTCTAGTGATTAATAGTGTTTATTGATGTTGTTTATGGACTAATATCTCCTATTCTAGTGATTAATAGTGTTTATTGAGGTTGTTTATGGACTAATATCTCCTATTCTAGTGATTAATATTGTTTATTAAGGTTGTTTATGGACTAATATCTCATATTCTAGTGATTAATAATGTTTATTGAGGTTGTTTATGGACTAATGATTGCTATTCTAGTGATTAATAGTGTTTATTGAGGTTGTTTATGGACTAATGATTGCTATTCTAGTGATTAATAGTGTTTATTGATGTTTATGGACTGATATCTCCTATTCTATTGTTTAATAGTGTTTATTGAGATTGTTTATGGAAAATATCTACTATTCTAGTGATTAATAGTGTTTATTGAGGTTGTTTAGACTTATATCTCCTATACTAGTGTTTAATAGTGTTTATTGAGGTTGTTGCTTGACTAATATCTCATATGTTAATGTTTAATAGTGTGATTGATTGAACAATGGACAGAAATATATACAGTTTTGACTGTGACTTTTTTATTCTTAGATTACTTAATTCCTGGTGTAAACAATAACAGTGCTTATCATATTTGGAATTAGGGATGCACCGATACCACATTTTTTAAAACCGAGTACGAGTACAAGTACTTACATTTAAGTACTTGCCGATACCAAGTACCAATAAGAG
>BRDA01042375.1:0-11814 GCA_036984385.1 Crenuchus spilurus
GAACAGATTCAAGGAAAACTGGCAGCAGTATTGAGTACACTGTCTGTCAAAAGTTAGGCATGAAGAAAAGTAGGTTTTGCCTAAAATCATGATTTTTTTTTTTAAAAAAAAGCTAAATGTACCCCATCCACATATTACATTTAATGCCCCCCAAGTCAAAATTGTAGAATCAGCACTATTGTGCCCAAATGTTTAACTTGTCATTCCCATCACAACTATATGGCATTTAAAGTGGGTAGAAGGACAACACCTGAAGCATCCAAGACTCCATTATCACCAAACACAGGACACAACCATCTCCACAGCTCCCCTCATGTATTGTGTGAATGCTCCCCTAAAACTGTCCAAAAGTTCATCTTTTATATGTATTTTTTTTGCAAACTGACATGTATATCTGTATTCCAAAATACTGAAAAGCTAGTGGATCCCAAACTTTTGATGTGCAAGACACCAAGGTGGTATCCAGGAGAAATCAAAAGACCAATAAGCACTGTCAGGAATGTTTAGTAGCCCCCCAGTGTGGACATGGACCTGGCTCCCCAAAGGCTGTTACCTAAGGGTCAGCCAAGCAATTCAGATCTGTCAGGCCAATTTACAGCCTTTTCTGATCATCGCCTGGCTCATCACTGCCCCCACCAGCTGGACGATCAATTCTGAGCCTGATCAACCTCAGCTGGGCTAAAAATGAGGGAGGTCAGCAAGTCCAAAAGCAAAAGATGGAAGCTTTACAGCAAGTCATCCTCATGGTTGCACATGAAGAAAATTTTTTATATCAAAACAATGAAAAAAAGAAACAAAAATGACAATGATATGTTTCATTCTTGTGCATCCATATGATGCGTCATTTTTAGTGTATTCTTTTGTCCTGGTCAAATACCATCATTGTTGATGTTACCTTATCATAGCCATTTGAATGTCTAGAATAACTCAACACTGTGGTTCAAATAATTTTGTTATAGATGATCAATGTCAAAACATGATCAATAATTTTGTTTAAATTTATTTTATTTAAATATTTTCTAACATTGTTGTGTATTTAACTTATGAAAATGTCAGTAGTTCCCAATACATTTTAAATATTCCTGTACATGTTGCATAAGGTCAGTACTTTCAGCAGTCTTCATTTAGTTAGTGAATATGGGGCCGGCCCGTCAGCGTCCGTTTAAGCAAGTGAGCAGTAGAAAACACTGTGCACATGTTCAACACGCTTTCAATAGTGAACTGTGCGGCATGCTTATGCTGGCCCCATGCTTGGAGCAGCAAATAAAAAATTAAAGATTTGCATATGCAAGCTTATGTGAATATCATTTATGGTATCAGCATTGCTACGCAGCTTTCCATTCAAAAACATCACAGTAACTGTTAGCCACTGCTAGCGAGGCAATATAATGAATCACCACCACTAAGTTGCATGCGTGCTCCCTACAGGGGATGCATCTTATAATTTGGCACTACACCAAAATATGCTTTTTGGAATTTCAGTGATGAGTTGCATTTGTGGTTGAATTAACTGAGCGAGTAGGTTTGTTCGTAGTTTCAGTGATGAGTGGAATGCTGCCCACAGAATGTATTGTGCCCCAACTGGTTTTCTGCCACACTGATTTGGGTTGTGATTGAACATCCAACACTCTTTTGCCTGAATTCAATCAAATCGTCACAGCAATGCTCCAAAAATCTAGCAGAAAATCTTCACCGGACAGCAGAGACAGCAGGATAAACTTGTGTTTAACACTCTTGATTTCAATCAATGAACAAGCATGTGTCCAAATATTTTTGTCAACACAGTGTGCGAAATCTGATTTCATGGTTTGGAGACTGTGTCGCACATGTTTTGAAATGGCTCATCATACACCCCAGGCACTGCAGGGAATGTTTCCTGACTTCCAGTAATAGATGCACCTGAGAATGTTGTCAGAAGCCTTTTTGCACCTCGTTCACGTTACCATTTGATGCGGAATTCAGTGACGGGAAACCAACACCACGTCTTTGTGACGAGGAGACCTGTTAGAACTGCCATGAGCCACTGTCTCTCCCAGTGCTCGGCTAAAGTGAAACAGACTCGCAGTGACTGTGTGGGTGAGCAATACTCGGCGGGTCTCCTGCAAAGTGAATTGTGGGTTGAAACGGGGTGAAGCGCGTGTGCTTACGCGTGCACACATACTGCCATGGGCAGAAATGGCTGTAGTTTCTCATGGAAAGCACAGCATCACTGCATGCTCTCCAGGCTCATTCCATCATGTGGCCTCCAGAGTGATTCACTCGCACTGCACTGAAGCTGGAAAAGCAGAGCTGATCTTATCAGTGATGTGCAGCTACACTTGCAGCGATAACTTCACACTCCATTTATAGATCCTTAACACAGTGTGGTTGTTAATCCCCCATGCTCCCATTAGCTTTCACTATGACAAATGAATCATGACATCACTGCACATACTATTTACACCAGTCTGTTCTTACGGCAGCCCTGGTGAGTATAATTTAACTGTTTAGCAGGCCATTCTTTGTGGCATCCATTTAGTATCCTAAAAAGCACAGTTCATATGTTTTTTAATCACATAAACTCAGTGGTCACTTCTTTAGGAACACACTCCTTCATTATCAACTCCACTGACCATATAGGTGCCCTACAATTACAGACTGTAGTGCATGTGTTTCTTTACATCCAACAACGTAGGTGTGTCTAATAAAGTGGCCAGCAAATGGACACAGTGTTTAAGAGCTCCAGCAGACTAACACACCACAACCACATCCACATCACACACCAAGTGGAAAGAAGATGAGTAAATAGGTGTGGAAATTCATGACAAGAACACCTCTCCAACTGTTAAGTATGGTGGTGGATGCATCATGATTTGGGCTTATATTGCAGTCAGTGGTAAGGGGAACATTTCACAGGTTAGAGGGAAGGATGGATTCAATTAAACACCAGCAAATTCTGGAAACATCACACTATCTGAAAAAAACACTGACAATAAAAGGAAAATGGCTTATGCAATAGGATTATGATATTAATCTTACTTTAGAATCCACTGTTTCATGAGGCACAAGCCATGGTCCTCAAAGTCTCTGGACCTAAACATCTAAAATCCATTGACTTATAAAAGCAGTGCATGCAAGTAATCCCATAAATCTAAAGGAGCTATAAGCATTTTGTAAGTTCTCCAGTCTAAAACGTTAAATAAATGTGTGAGCTTTAACTTTAGCAGGTCTTTTACTTGATTACTTCATAATAACTAACATTTTTAACCAGGGGTGCCCAAACATTTGCATGCAACTCTATATTATACTCATGAATCTCAAATTATTAGAATATTTGGATAAATGAATAGTTTGAGTAAATGCCTATTCAAACATTTAAAACAAAGACAGGCTTAAAATATATCAGTATATGTGTATAAATTATAAATTTTTTTTGTGCCCAAATTCCACCCCCCTGCCCCAATGTAGTGGTAGCCAATAGGACTGTCCCAATCATGTGTAATGTCTCTGACTCTAGGAGGGTGAAAACTATCACAGGCCGTCTCTTGATACATGTGAAGTTCTCGCCATGTCTGCGTGGGTTTCCTCCAGGGACTCGGGTTTCCTCCTACAGCCCAAAAACATGGTGATCAGGTGAAGTGGCCACTCTAAAATGACCCTGGTGTGTGTATGTATGTATGTATGCCCAAATATGGTTTGGCACTCAGTCCTGGGTGATCTCCCTAGTACTCAAAACAGTCCTCCAGCTGGATGGTTGTTTCTGATTGAGAGTATACTGTGAGTGATTGGCTGCCACTTGACACACTTGAATTCTAAGTATGTACTGTAAACGAACTGTCTCAATTGTTAAGTATCCTTGAGTTTGAGAAAGCCAATATATATGTATAATGATCATTCACCCAACCAGAGACAGCAGGACACCCAATCTTGCTCTCTCAGGCCCCTATCGATGGCAAGCAGCCTCTGATCATAGTGTCAGCTCCTTTTCACAATATTCTCATTTTTGGAGTACTAGTGTGTATTTTGGCAAAAACTGTGATGCAATACGATTTAATGGGACTATTGCAAATACTTCAAAGCTTGTCCATCCTATCAACCTTGGCTATGAGGGCAGACTCGCCCTTAGGTCGACAGGCTGATAAGCTCTAAAGTGAAAAACACATTAAACACATCAATGTTTCAGCTGATCTATTAATGAGCGTCTAATGGAATATTTAATTAGTGTTGCTCTTGCACTAAGACATGGTCGATAAACGATCAGCCATTTGCTGAAAGCTATTACACTGTTCACAGCTCAGATGAGCAGTAAGGCCAGCAGCTCAGGTGCAGGTGGCTTTACGCTGAAGTGCCTTGTTTTGTTGGTGATTTTATTTTGGTTTCACCCTTAAAACCTCAAAATCTGCCATCTGTGCTCAAACCCTCAGCTAGGCTGAAGTGCTGGAGCTCCTAATACCTATTACAGCATCTCAGATTGCAGCAGGGAGGTCAATAGAGTCCTAGAATGCACCAGAACCGCTGACAGGAGCACCGGGCCATGGCAATGAGAAGAGAAAATCAACCTCCATTGCAGAATGCAGGATTGGTCTGGACAGGAGATAAAGTGAACATCTGCTACACTGAGAGTGTGTGTGTGTGTGTGTGTGTGTGTGTGTGTGTGTGTGTGTGTGTGTGTGTGTGTGTGTGTGTGTGTGTGTGTGTTTCTGTACATGTCAGCAGTAAGGTTTAGGTAGAATAATGTAATATTCTGACACCTTATATAATACATGCTACACTGCCTAGAAATGTCACATTTTCCACTCGTGGTTGAAATGATTCCCAATCCTATTTTTAACAAACACATAAAGCCTTTAATGATGATTGCTGTTGGATTAAAGGTCATCAGCTTAATTATTCAAAGCAAGAAGTAAATTCAGCAGAATATACACATGTATAATTATACAAGACTGTTTGTATTAGAGTGTGGCTGTCATATCTAAACAGTAATAAATAATGTGAATGTGTCTTTTCTATCAGATATTCTCCAGGTGAAGTTGGGATACAGGTTTATAAGACATGCAGAAAAAAAACAGAGGAAACATCACTCACCTAAAGAAATATAGTATAGAACATACATGATGATAGATTAAACCTGGTGGAACCCACATTATGGTTTATAGTGCACATTGTGGAACACACATATAATTTTAGATAGAATATGTAAAACCTGTATGATGAACACTGTAGAACACTTGTATGATGATAGATAGAACCTGGTGGAACACACGTGATAGTATGTAATGGACATTGTGGAACACATGTGCGATGGTAGATAGAACCTGGTGGAACACACATGGTGGTATGTAATGGACATTGTGGAACACATGTATGATGGTAAATAGAACCTCGCAGAACACATCCACGGTGGTAGATATGGAACCTGGTGGAACACACATGATGGTTTGTAGTGGTCATTGTAGAACACATGCATGATGCTAGATAGAACATGGCGGAACACACATGGTGGTATGTAATGGACATTGTGGAACACATGTATGATGGTAAATAGAACCTCGCAGAACACGTCCACGGTGGTAGATATGGAACCTGGTGGAACACACATGATGGTTTGTAGTGGTCATTGTAGAACACATGCATGATGCTAGATAGAACATGGCGGAACACACATGGTGGTATGTAATGGACATTGTGGAACACATGTATGATGGTAAATAGAACCTCGCAGAACACGTCCACGGTGGTAGATATTGAACCTGGTGGAACACACATGATGGTTTGTAGTGGTCATTGTAGAACACATGCATGATGCTAGATAGAACATGGCGGAACACACATGGTGGTATGTAATGGACATTGTGGAACACATGTATGATGGTAAATAGAACCTCGCAGAACACGTCCATGGTGGTAGATATGGAACCTGGTGGAATACACATGATGGTTTGTAGTGGTCATTATGGAACACATTTATGATGGTAGATAGAACATGATGGAACACACATGATGGTATATAATGGACATTGTGGAACATTTTTGGTGGATGGTGAATATGGTAGAATACATCTACAGGATGGTAGATGTGGAACATGGCAGAACATGTGCAGGATGGAACATATAGCACCTGGTGAAACACATGATGGTTTGTAGTGGACATTGTAGAACACAATGGTCATCATCCACCTGCAGCAATATGATGTTAAATGTTTAATTTCTCTTGAACCTCTGCCACCAAAAACACCTGTGCACAGGTCTTATAGGATGCTTGTGTATTTTTATTTTATTTGTTCCCCTCTGTTTTTATATCTGCAGTATTGTGAAGCACTTTATGGAAAAGACCTTAAAGTGTTACCCTGTTTCCCTGAAAATAAGACAGTGTCTTATATTAATTTTTGCTCCCAAAGTTGTGGTAGGTCATATTTTCAGGGGATGTCTTAATTTTCCATGAAGAATAATTCACATTTATTGTTGAACAAAAAATGAACATTTGTTATATACAGAGAAAGAAAAATAAATGAATATTACAGAAAATATTTAATGCAACTGCTCTTAATATTTTACTTTATGAACATATTTGCTAAAACAAGTAAATATGCATAGAATCCATTTCACTTTAGTGAATGTTTAAAGTATTGAGCTCAAGTCCAAACGCTAAAGGCTAATGCAGCCACTGCTAGCTTAGCCGCAGCGCTAACATCTTCAGAGGAACAGCCTTTATCACTTTAATGACTCTTACCGGCTGCCTCTCCGGACTTTGCAGATATATGACCTATGTACAGTATGTTAGTCAGAACGTTGTGGACAGACTTTTGGAAGCCCAAAAAAAACCACAAGATCACGAGATTTGCAAGCGACTTTAATAAAAAACAAGCCCCAAGGTGCTTATAATAAGTGGACTTGGCAACACTGATTGCAGCTTCTGACCACCAGGGGGAGCATCACAAAAACTTTGCTAGGTTTTACTTTCAGAGGAGGCCTTATATTTAGCAATTTAGCAAAACCTCTACTAGGTCTTATTTTCAGGGAAAACACGGTAAATAAATAAAATTTACTTACTTAGATACTTATTGACTCATTCAGCTGTTGAACATGATTGACCTCTGTATTTTATTTTTCATTTTTTACCCTCAGAAAACATTGCATTTCGTTCCTTTGAGACAAATTAAGTTTGAGACCCTCTCGTATAGAAGACAGTGGAGAACTGATACACTTTTCTTCTCTAATCTAAACAGAATAAGAGCTAAAAGCCCAGAACCGAATCTGTCTCTTAAGAGATTCCTATTTTACAATATCTCAAACATGACAAAACTGATCTTGTTAGACATGCATGGTCTGTCTGATAAATACTTTAGGGGCTGAGGGAGATTCATCATCGTTCATCATTATTTATGTAATATCACAGTGATGTTTAAATAAGGATGGCTCATTCGATCATTTTGGTTCTAATGTAGTAATTCTGCTGGTGGCATTCAGCAAGCAAAGTGCTATTCATAATAAATGACAGTACATATTTATAGCCCATCATTTTGGTCTACGCTTTATTCTGAAGTGCTTGCATTATAAATGCTGAGACTTGAACTTTTGAAATATTCAAATGGGCATCGTGAGACAGAGCTCATCTCCAAAATCACGAGCGATTTGAAAACCAGACACGGCACAGAGGAAGCGAGCGTCTGCAGCATCGCACAGAGCTGGAACATCTGACACAGCCACAGATGTTATGCCTGGAAGAGCATCTAAACATAGAGCAGCAACTTTTCAGATTTTGAATGAATTTATATTTGTACAGATACACAATACCTGCCTTACACAAAGCAGGATTTCTGTGGTTTACTTTAATCCCATTGTTGTCCAATAGGAATGCCATGCTGCTATTTTCCCATTGGACAAGTTTGACTTAAGCTATGTGATTGAGAAAGCTGGCTTTGGGGAATACCTCTCCAGGCATGAGTACTTAAAATAGCCAATCATTGAATCATTTATAAGCTCAAATCAGAAAAAAAAAAAAAGTTGGAACCATATGGAAATTCTCTCTATTTAAATGCTTGTGGGGTACAACAGGATTCACAGATTGAAAAGAGGTGGTACAGTGCAGTGAATGTCTCGTTCAATGTGTGGAAAATGGGTCTCAAAGCAGATGTTAATGATAAAGGAGTCTATGAGCTAAAGTAGCTGAATTTGCAGGTGTATGGAAGTGTACAGTCATACACTCTAAGAAAATTGATGTAAGAATTTGCATACATCTTTTTAAGTAATCCCAACTAGAATGTTGTTGAGTAAACCCAGATAGCCAAATTATTCTGGCCCTCATCCCCCATTTCATTTGGCCCACTTGCCGTATGGATTGACAGCACTTGAGCGGATTGCTCTCGGTTGCAAAATGTGGGCCACATATACACCAGATTAGGGCCACATATCAGCCAAATGTAGGTAACTCTGCCATATCTCTGCCAGAAGTGGCCATATTCGTATGCGATCTGAGCCCTTCATTGTTGAGCTAAGTTTTTTAAAGTTTCTTCACTTACTATTAATCCCATTGTATTGTTTGATGAACACAACTACATTAAGGCTCCAATACTTTTTCATTGGTTTAACTCAAAATGTGTTAATTGTTGTGCTGGTGCAAAATTATGCATTAAAAAAATGTATCCAAACAAAAAACTACACTCTATAAAATAATTCATTAGTAAATAAAATAGAATAACAAGTCCATTCAACATAAAAATATCTTTATATATATATATATATATATATATATATATATATATATATATATATATATATATATAAATTGTGAGTTCTGACAAATTTAAAACGTAGTTTTTTATTTGGATGCATTTTTCAATCCTTTTTGACACAACATAATTCTAGTTGTGATTACTTAAAAAGATGCAGGCAAATTGTTTGATTATTTATTAATTCTACTCAAGTTGTTTATTTTGGACTATTTCAAGCTCATTAAAGATTCTGCTTCACATAAACAACCAGTTACAATTACTGTTGATTTTTCAATCCTTAACTGATGTTTGAGTCCCAGACAAACTGAACTGAGCACTCAGGTTCTATCCTGCTGAAGAGCGCCCTCTTGTGGCACAAATCTAAGTTGTAAAATGAACCGACACAAAGTCCCTTCAGTGCTGTTGCAGACTGAAATAAACTGAATATAAATGTAAACACATAAATCATAAAAGACATTTCCTGATCATTTGAAGTTTTTTTCTTTTTGCATTAATTTCATGTAGTCGATGTAGAAAAATCTAGGGATGCATCAAAATGAAACATTTGGCTGAAAACTGAACATGGTTCTTCATTTATATAAATGACTATAAAATTAGTAACTAAACTATTTCCCAAAATAAGTATTATAGTGAGTCAGGAATTAATGTCTGTATTTTAATAAGCTGGTTTGACATCATTAGATTTAATAAAATGAGTTTAATTGATTATTCTTTTATATTTGTATATAAAACAAAGACAATAATGTATGAATATGTATGAAGATGCATGTGTGTTACATTATTACTAATATTAATAAAATTATGAAAATGTCTAAAATGTATGATGTAAGTCATATGTTTTATGAATGTTTTGTGTGTTTAATGTTAATATGAGTGTCATTGGCTACAGACACTGAAACACTTCACATTTGTTCTGGTAATTGTGAGACGATCCCTAACACTGCAGCCGCCGAAGCACAAACACAAAGCTAAGCGGCTATATTCTGGCTTCATCATAACAAGTGTAGTTTAGTAAAGGTTGTGCTTGTAGTTTGTTGTTTTCTTCCATTTCAGCACCAAACTGTAACTGTGCTGGTGAATCTGAGTTATGTTGTTGCAGAAAAGCACAATTCTTAATGTCCAAAATGGTAACAGTGTCATTAAAACATCATTGTTTGAGTCTGTACACTTATTCAGTTGCTGAATTCAGTGCATCCCTAATAAAAACTCTAAAATGTGGGCAGATTCAGCTAGAAAATCCTAAAGATACAACGGACAGTGGACCTTTTAAAAAAGAACAAAGTATTCTCACAAAACCTTCATTCCTGGACTTTCACCTGATCTCTAGGGAGAGATGGAGCAGCTCACAAGCTCATGAAAAAAACATGAGAGGTTTGTCTTGAGCTGAAAGTGTGTGTGTGTGTGTGTGTGTGTGTGTGTGTGTGTACAGATGCGTTTATGCTGTAGTATCCAGTAGGAGGTCAGAAATCCACTTCTTCTTCCTGCCATCGAGCTTGTTAACGAGAGACAGGAGACACTGAGAAAGACTTAACAGTAGCACTAAGGGCCCTTTTAGCTACACTCCTGATTCTTTATTCTTCTCCTGTCCACTGTCCTGTCCACACACCTTAATCCTACACTAGCCTCTGTGATCAAGAGCAAACATCACCACCTTTGGGGACCTCAAGGGAACAGCTAACATACATATTAATGTCATCACCTGCAGAAAAGCTGGTGTCCTAACCAATTCCATTGGTTGAACACATTTATAAGAGTGAAGCATCCTCGTGGCAGATGTGGACAAGGCTCAAACAGCCATAGTTTTAGTGTTGATGGAGATATAATCTGTCCTGGGTCCAGGACACAGTCCCTGTACTTCTGCATATGTGTTGAGACATATGTTGAACTCTGTACTGATAAGAACTCAGCGATACAACTATATCCTGATACAGGGGTTTTGGTACATTACTATAAGGTAGGATATTGCAATTCTTCAATAACAGCTGGGTTTGCTAATGTTCACATTAGCAGTTCACTCTTAAACTGTTTTGGTGTGGCTGAAGATTACAACACTGCTGTCCAGTGCTTCTAGATGAACCACAAATCTGTACATGTAAAGTAATAATTAAAAATCAATACCATGCTTCTGAGAATCAATGCAGTATCTCAAAACATAATATTGTGAGTGTAATATATCATAAATAACCATATTAATATGTTTATATACCTCTAATTCAGAGCCTCCATCCTGTATAAAATCCTTGATAAAAGTATTTTTGCTATTTTACTGTTCTAGAAAATTACTACTATTGCAATAATGTGATGTTACTGCACTTTTAATTGTGGTAAACTGACTGTATATCACGGTTAAGCATGACACCATGATTTTAAAGCACTTTTAATCATGGTACCACACTTTTAACCATGGTACAATGATTTTACAGCGCTTTTAACCATGATACAGTGATTTTTACAGCATGTTTAACCATGATACAGTGATTTTTACAGCATGTTTAACCATGGTACAGTGATTTTACAGCACCTTTAACCATGTAAATCTGATTTTACAGCACTCTTAACCATGGTACAATGATTTTACAGCGCTTTTAACCATGGTACAGTGATTTTACAGCGCTTTTAACCATGGTACAATGATTTTACAGCGCTTTTAACCATGGTACAGTGATTTTACAGTGATTTTAACCATGGTGCAGTGATTTTACAGTGCTTTTAACCATGGTGCAGAGATTTTTACAGCACTTGTAACTATGGTACAGTGAATTTATAACACTTTTACTCAAAGAACAGTGATTTTACAGCACATTTAACCATTCAACTCTGATTTTACAGCACTTTTAACCATGGTAAAATGATTTTATATCACTTATAACAATGTTAAAGTGATTTTACAGCAATTTTAACCATGGTAAACTCAATATAATGTGTGGTTTTTAGTTGAAAGCTATCCAGTAAGCTGAAATTACCAACATAATGATTATGATTAGATAAGAGTGGACAAACACAATGGGTGTAACGGTCACAGCTCACTCCAATGTAAGCCGTCTTAGGAAGTACGGAGACGAGCGCAGGTATAAAGCAAAAGGTGAATTTAATTAGAAAACTG